>KE506435.1:41389-53394 GCA_000441515.1 Elaeis oleifera
CCTATGGGTCGTACATTAAGGAATTTAATCTTGAATTTACCAATTGAACTTATGAAGTTTAATTAGGTTAGGATTTATTAAATCCTATTAGATTTAAGAGAACTATGCTAGCACATGGTTAAACTTAATTCTTTTCGAGACTTCGATTGGATCAAGTCCATAGCCTTGAGCCTAACCTAAATCCATTTGAGTTTAGTTGGATGCTTAATTGTGAGCCCAAGAGGATTGGATTGTCAATGAGTTGGCTAAATTATCTTCTCATTATCTCCTCATTATCTCTTAATATTTTATAGAAGTTTTGGAAAGATGTGTGGGGCTTTCCTCCTTTTAAGGTAGGACTAAGGGGCGCCAACCCCTGGATAATGTGATAGGGGCCTGCCCCTCTTGTGGATGGGTGTGGAAGGAGAGAGAGAGAGGGGCTATGCCCCCTCTCTTGAAAAAAGAACCCTAAGGGAGTGCCAAGTGTTGGCGCCCCATCTACTTGCCCTATACTTGGCACCCCACCTACCTGCCCTATATTGTATAGGGTGCCTATTCAGATTGCCTTATCTGACTGGGGCTTCCCATATGCTTGCCAAAAGGGACTGATGACCTACCAATTAAGTTTGATTTAATAAAAAAATTAGATTAAAAGATAAAAATTTATGAGATAAGGATGTACCTTTTAAGTTAATTGATTCTTGTTTTGAATCAGGGAAGGACCTATATAATGTGAAGGTCTCTTAGGATTTTATAAGTTGTTTTCAACTAAAAACCAGATCTCTCTCCCTCTCTCCTCTCCATGCCACACCCTCTCTCTTCTCTTTCCAATGCCCAAGAGTTGGGCATCCCATCCTTTCCATGCCAAGAGTTGAGGAGTTATTCTTCTACAGCAAGAAACGAAGAGAAAAGGGCTGCAGTTCAAGAGTTGAGTTCACAGTCAAGATCAAAAAGTTGATCAAGGTTCAAAGGGCTGAGATCCTACTTGAAGAAGAAGGATTTACGACGAGAAGAAGGATTCAAGGTTGATCCCAGTGGATATCTGTAAAAGTCGGATATATGTGCGGCTTGAGGAACTTAGAATTTGAGATCATCGATAGCGGTAAATTTCTATCCGCACCAAAGTATTGAGATTTGATCTCATCCTTATTTTATTTTTCAGATTATATGCATGTCTTTACTTTCGGGCTTGGGTAAGATTAGATGAGATCTAATGTATGTAGGTTAAGGTTAACCTGATTGTATTTCTACTACGTTTGTAAAGATTTTTGAAATCTATACATGCACCATATCTGAATTTTCTATCAGTGAGCTCTCACAACAAATCAGTGACACCTAGCAGTATGTAGTGGATACCCAATAGAACCAAAATAAAATCTCAAGATGTAGTTCACATGTGATTCAGTCCCTTTATCGTGAGTCCCGACTAGATAACAGATCATGAATAAATCGTCAAATCTTATCATTAGTCATATGATAGATTCGATTAGATCAAGTCTAATTTTGATCCTTATAGAAATTTTTTTCTATCAATCACACTGCTGTGGCCACAGACTCTCGACCTTAGTCTCTCAAATTCTATTAGACTACTTCTCTCTTTCAAGATCAATAGATTTTATCTAGATACATATCTTACTCCTACAGTGGATCAATTATTGCCAACATCCACTATAAGGTCTCAATGAAGCCATGTTTATGTGTTAATCAAACTCCAGTAGTCTCACTATGAGTAATTATACCATCACAGATCAAAAACTATTCACACAACATAGCATCGAGACGATCACTGACAATCGAATAAAATTCAAGTGATCTCTCATATGGTCACGCTCTGTACTAGTTATTTCTAACAACTATCCACACTCATTGCTCAGTGTCTTTACACTGTAGATCAGAGACTCATCTATCCCAAAAGAAGTGATCTATGCATCGATTTATTCGGATCGATCACCGTCCTCATGATAACACTATGACCGAGAGTATTTAGAAATTATATACATGCCTCTAATTCTCAACACTTTGAGAATATGTATCAAAGTATTAATTTCATGGACGATTCAAAGATACATCACATTTGAATGAAAAAATCAAACTTGCCCTTTTATTGATCAAATCAATGTATTAAGTACAAAATTATGTCCTAGATTTATTACAATATGCCAGCTATATTGGCTTCTAGGACATACATCTGACAATCTCTTACTTGGACTAAAATCAATTGACCACTAATCTATTTCATCTTCTCAAAGTGGACTTCCATCTTTGGCTGGCTCAATTGCTTTGTCAGTGGATCTGCCATGTTGTCCATAGAGTCTACTCTTCATATCTTGATATATTCTTTTCGAGATAGTCGCGTATGATGTGGAACTGCCACTCGATGTCCTTTGATTTCTAATGAGACCTCGATTTCTTAGCAAGTGCTATGGCTCCATTGTTATTACAATAAAGTGGTATGGCATCCAATATCATTACCCCAAGCTCCATGATAAATTTTTTGAACCAGAAGCCTTCTTTTGCAGCATCCGAAGCGGTGACATATTCAGCTTCTGTAGTCGAATCCGTTATGATGGATTGCTTGAAACTCTTCCAACTGACCGTGCCACCATTGTATATGAACACATATCCTGATGTAAATTTTTATCATCAGGATCAGACATGAAATTTAAATTAGTATATCCCTCGACTTGTAACTTAGAACCTCCTCCAAAGATCAAGAACAAATCTTTAGTTCTTCTCAAGTACTTAAGAATATTCTTCATAGCTATCCAGTGCTTCTCATCTAGATTCGACTGATACCTGCTTATGACACTCACAGTAAGGATAATATCAGATCGAGTACATAGCATGGCATACATAAGGCTCCCTATGGTCAAGGCATAAGGAATTCTACTCATGCATTGAACTTTCTCAGATGTGGTTGGACACCTCATCTTGGAAAGATGAATACCATGCCTCAAAGATAAGAGTTCTCTTTTAGAATTTTTTATGCTGAATCTTTTCAGCACTTTCTCTATGTATAGCTTTTGTGACAAGCCTAGCATCCTTTTAGATCATCCTTATAGATTTTTATTCTAAGAATATAGGATGCTTCCCCTAGATCTTTTGTGGAGAATTCTTTAGACAACCATCTTTTGACCGAGGTCAGCATAGAAATATCATTCCTAATGAGGAGAATATCATTCACATACAATACGAGAAATGCTATTGCACTCTCATTGATCCTCTTATATACACAAGGTTCCTCTTCATTCTTGATGAAACCAAATGATTTGATCGCATCATTAAAACAAAGATTCCAACTCTGAGAAGCTTGCTTTAATCCATATACGGACCTTTACAGCTTACAGACTTGGTGATCACCATCACCTGATGAAACTTAAAGGCTGCTCCATATAGATATCTTTTTCAAGATATGCATTCAGGAAGTAATTTTACATCCATCTGCTAGATTTTATAATCATAATAAGCTACAACAAGAAGTAGAGTGAAGATGAATTTCAGCATAGCTACGGATGAGAATATTTTTGATAGTCAATGCCTTCGTGCTGACTATAATCTTTTACCACAAGCCTTGCTTTATAGGTCTCTACCTTACCATCTGCACCTATTTTTTTTTATAGATCCATTTATCCCAATGGTATTATACCCTCAGGTGGATCTACTAAGGTCCATACTTGGTTTGAGTGCATTGAGTCAGTCTCTGACTTCATTGTATCTAATCATTTTTTGAAATCAATATCAGACATCGCCACATCAAAGATATTAGGATCATTACCATGATCTTTATCTTCCATAAGGAATATTTCTTACTTCCTCCATAAGCATACCCATGTACCTTCAAAAGGATGGAAGATCCTGCTAGATCTATGAGGTGGTGGAAAACATTAACTACTGATTCATGAATAATGGATTCTGAGGATCCATAGCTCTTTGCTCTTCAGAAATCTTTTCTTCAAGCTCAATTACCCTCCGACTGCCACCAGCCTAGATAAACTATTTTTTTAGGAATATGACGTTCTGACTCACAATTACATTGTGATCTTGTAAAAAGTAGTAGTATCCTATTGATTCTTTTGGATATCAAATAAATAAGCTATTACAGATCTATCTTCTAATTTATCAGCCATCTATCTCTTGACATAAGCCGGACATCTTCATATCTTAAGATAACCTAGACTCAGCTTCTTACCTTGCCATACCTCATATGGTGTGGTAGGAACAGATTTTGATGGAATCTTATTCAATAAATAAATTATAATTAATAAGACATGTCTCCAAAGATATAAAGATAAATCAGTAAAGCTCATCATGGAACTAACCATATCTAATAGAGTTCTACTCCTTTCAGATACCCTATTGAGCTGAGGTGTTCCATAAGGAGTCCAATGAGAAACTATACCATTGTCCTTAAGATATCCTAAAATTTTTTGACTAAGATATTCACCTATTCGATCAGATCGAAGAACCTTAATGGGTTTGCCTATTTATTTTTCTACTTTATTTTTAAATTCTTTAAACTTTTTAAAGGCTCTAGACTTGTGTTTCATCAGATATACATACCCATATCATGACAGATCATCGGTAAAGATGATGAAGTAGCTATAACTAACCATAGCCTGCACATCAAATGGCCTACACACATCAGTGTGTACCAAGGTAGGTAACTCGATGGCTCTTGAAAGAAGAGTGCCCTATAAGCCAATTGCAAGTGTGTTGTGATGGAACTTTTTTTTATAATTTTCTAACTCATGTAATGAAATTTATTATTTGATAATAAAATGAGGTATTGATTCATCATTTTAGTTGCATCTTATTATATCTAAGATTATGATAACCCAAGATTATGATCATAATTTAGGAGACATGAATGGGTCATGCTAGTGAGTCAGAGATCATTGTAGTAATCTTAAATATTTTTCATCGTAGGAGCATTGAGTCAGAGATCAATATTTTGGATAGACTGGTACATCCTATGTATACTTGATAGAGAGGGTGGCAGATCTCACTAGCCACTTGTGTATGGGATAATAATACAAGAATGTGGGTGCTCATTTGAAATGAGTCCACTGAATTGACTCGATGAAAGAGAACATCTTATGGAAGTCTTACTTGCATGTCAAAGATGGTTCTCTAAGTGGGAGTTATGCAAGTATCCTTATATCTAAGATCACCATGGAATCTTATGCATATAAACCCATATTTTGATTCATACCCAGGTATGGCATTAAGACATGTACGGGGTGTTCTGGATATGGTGGAGTGTGTATGAAGGTTATGAGTAGATTAATATGAAATCGATTACTCCTAGTAAGAGGAGATCGCATCTTGTGTATTCTCATTCCTAGATGACTCGAAAAAAGTTTTTTGGCCAAAAGCAAGAAGGAGAGTAAAAAAGTTCTAATACTTCTTCATTGGAGTTATCATTGGTTAATTAAAATTAATATAAATACATATTTGAGTTTGACATAATTTCATACTCATGAACATATTCAAGGTGCAGGGATGATCGAAGAATTGAATTGCATGGTAACTTACCATTAAAGAGTATATTTAGTATTTTTATCAAATTTTATATCTTCTGGATAGTCATGATAAGTTGCTAGACATCAATTTTGACTT
Source organism: Elaeis oleifera (assembly GCA_000441515.1). NCBI lineage: Eukaryota > Viridiplantae > Streptophyta > Magnoliopsida > Arecales > Arecaceae > Elaeis > Elaeis oleifera. Next base: position 46,988 of record KE506435.1, read on the forward strand.
GCGAATTTGATCAAATTAAAGAGTTTAATTCAATCACCAATTAGAAAGAATTCTAATTGTTAAACTCGGGTTAGCTTGATTGGACCTAAATCAGTTAAATTGAAATCTAATCAAATTAGGTCAACTTGCATCCAAACTTACTACTGACTAGATGTATAACCCAATGGATCACACACATATAAAAATTGGCCAAAGACCTTTTTGAAAAGATTGATTGAAATTATGGATTCAATCAAGATTTTGGTAAGCATGCCAGCACGTGTGAAAATCCTAGCTCCTTTAGAGATCAATTCGGTCTGATCCCTTGCTAATTTGCTAGCCCAATTTGGTGGGCATTTGGATCAAGTCGTGCCACCTAGAAGCACCCAAAAATAGGTACCATATCAGATGTTAACACCAAAACCCAAAGTTATGTTGTGAAGGACTCTTGGTGCAAAATGAAGAGCGCATGCACTCTTTAGTTTTGGCATGCAGAAGGACTAAGAGTCCTGCTTTGGGTCTCTAATTTTTATGGCAATTAGATCAGATCATGAACCACTTAACACACTATTTAAAGTATAAAAAATCATTGAGATTATGCATGGAATTTTTGTTACAACCTTGCCGCACGTGTGAGAGATCTTCTGGATGTGCAAAGAGATGCGAAGACTCCTTCTATTAAGGAGTCTTAGGTGACCTTTTTATCTAATATTTTCTTGATAAAGATCACATTTAAGTGTTGATCATGTGTGATAAATCTAAAAAAATATCAGATGTTGGAGGGTTGCTTTTGATTCCTTTTTTGGGCATGCACGCACGCGATAGAGAGAAGGCACTCGCACGTCTCTCTGAAGAAGAGTCCTTCTCAAGTTTGAACTCTTATTCAAATGAGGTGTCACTTGCTGATAGCCTTTCCATTTGAATAAAGGATTATGTGGCAAATTTTCATACTGATCTGAAGTCAGAAGAGATGCCAAATGCATCTCTTTCTGGGCATGCACGTGTGAGAGAAAAATTATCGACGTATCACACCCTGAAGAGTCCTTCTGTTTGAAGACTCTCAGATAAGTGATATGAGGATCTAATATGACTTTCTAGATAAGCCATGCCTTCTCTGTTGGTGCCCCATATGGTGCTATAAATAGGAGATGGTAGATGGATTGATCACTCAATTCTTATATCCCCTATCCACTCTCTCTCTCCCTCTCTTAAAACTCTAGGGTTTAGGACAAAGGCTTGTTCTTTTAAGACAAGCCTTATCCTAATAGCTCTAAGGGTTTAAGAGATCTAGAAGAAGGTGGTCAGGTCCAGTAGGTGGTTCTAAGAGGTTCAGACTCAGGTCTAAAGAAAAGTTTGATCGATTGGGGGCTAGTCAAGCTCTAGGGGCTAGAACTCTTGAAGCAAGGAGAAGGAAGAGTGCTGTCTTTAGCTCAATTTCTGTGTAGATTACCGTTGGAGGGCGAACACTTGGATGCTTCATAGAAATTAGATTAGCACTACAGGTATTCTTCTTATCCAAATTTATTTTAATTATACTTTGATTGATATGATCAACGATTTTTGGGCATTAGGATTTCCAATGCATTGGATGTTTTGAATAAAATTTTAAACACCTAACCCTTTCGCTGCACCACTGAGACCCAACAGTGGTATCAGAACCTACCTTGATCTATATAATCAAAAGTTAAATATTATCTTGATTGTGATCAAGTATGGATTTTGGTTTGACTCAAGTTGGGTCAAGGGTTGAACCCAATTGAACATCCGAATCCTAGCATGTCTTAGAGATATATTTTAGTTAAATACATGATGTATATATAGAATCTTTCTGAGTAGCTTAGTAATTGAATTGGGTTCATCATCAGGCCATCTGATCATAAGAGCAAGTAGGGTTCAAAGATTTTCTCTTTCCATTCCATAGGATACTCTTATGACGTATAGGGGTGTTACTGTGATATCCCAAGAAGAAGAACCACAAAAAGAATATTTATATTCATGCATATGATATGCTAAGATGCTATATTATAATCATATTATACGATTATGATTTCATACCTTAGAGATATGATTAGATGACATGATTAGTTATTATATTTAATAAGATACAACTATAATAGTGCATCATTGTAATTGATTAAATTAGGATGTGCATGAGACCATTAAAGTCCTCATAAAAATTATATTAAGTCATAGTGTTATGAACCAGTAGCTGACCTTTTTCTTAAATCAATTCATCAATTGATGTTTAAGGAGTGTTTCAAGTATGGTGGTTATTTAATTGGTTCCATTTGCTGGTCTGACCAATATTCATTGGTGTCTAAGAAAGTAACGGGAGGACCCCACTAATCTTAACATTTTTTTGACTAATTAGATTAGTTCAAATCTTGAATGAAGGTAGCTTAATGTCTTGAATACTACATATGCCTTCTTTCATGCCTAGTCAATATCCTATTAAAAATCATAGTAAGTTTGTTGTGACATCCACAAAGCTTGCTATGAGGATTGATGTGGGTTTGTCTTGATGCATGTTAGATGCTTTATGGTATATTTGGATATATTACTTTGTTGTAATTTTCACAAGGGCAGTATTTTTCAGATATGACTGTATAGAAATGAAAGGTCTGACTTAACTAAAAATACTATAGTTTGTTATGATATTCATAAGACTATGAGTATTTTTAGAGGTAAGATTTATGTTGAGAGTTGCATGAGATGTAATTGGATAGGTTTTCCTACTTTTGAACTTATTGAGGTTTGCTGTGATATCCATAAGGCTTCATTGAGAGATTAAGATCTCAACCCTATTAAGAAATCAGATTAAGATTTTTTATTTATCATAGGAGAGGGCTATGGTATCTGATAAAATAGTGGGAGATATAACCAGTTTAAAAAGACATCATCTAGTTATGCATGTCAAACATGAGTGGTCTGCTTATACTATTATTTTATTTATGTAGATTTAAGTTTGCATTATGGCTTCTTTATTTTACTGCATGATACCATAGATAAAAATATGTTGATCGATCCCAACTATGTGGATTGGTTGAGAAACTTGCAAATTAGATTTGTATCGAAGAAGAACTCCGATGTTTTGGATATTTCTGATTTTAGATTGATCAGCAATAATGAGAAGGCAAAAGATATCCCTATGGATATTATCATTTATTTGTGATAAATTTGGATATTAGGAGAATAATTGCAAGAATTATCTTGCAAGTTTGAAGCAAAGTGTAAATACAGCACCAAAAGGTGTGTATATGATACAGACCTATTTTTTATTGAGTAGCTCAGACTTTAATATTTGGATATTAGATATCGTCTGTGGATCACATATTTGTAATTCATTATAGCAACTACAGAATATCAAAGATCTGAAAAGAGGTAATCTCGAGCTTTATGATGCAAGTAGGAGTCCATTAGCACAGAGGTTATGGGAATCTGTATGCTTGATTTACCTTCAGATAAAATTTTAGAATTGAAAGACTATTATTACAAGCTAAAGGTCATTAAAAATATTATTTCTATACTTTTGTTGTTAAAACAAGGTTATGAAATCAGGCTAATAGAAAATGGATGCTTCATTTTCTTTTCTAATAAAGTTTATGGTAGTGGTTATATTGATAATAATCTTTTAATTCTTGCACTCAATAAAAATATTTTTCATATTGAAAAAGATATGAAAAGAAAGAGAGAAGATGTGAATATCACATATCTCTAGCATTACCGTCTTGGTCATATTAGTGAGTTAAGGATAAACAAGTTATACAAAGAAGAATTTTTTGACCCGTATGATTATGAATCATTGAGAACTTGTGAATCTTGTCTCATGGGTAAGATGACCAAGACTCCATTTTCTGACATAGAGAGAGGACAAATGAGTTGTTAGCCCTAGTACAAACAGATGTATGTGGATCAATGATAACTTAGATCAGAAGAAGATACTCCTATTTTATCACCTTTACAGATAATCTATCAAGGTTTGGATATGTGTATCTTATAAAATATAAATCTGAAGCTTTTGATAAGTTCAAGGAGTATCAATGTATGGTCAAAAAATAAACTGAAAAAAGTATCAAAGCTTTTCGATCTGAACAAGGAGGAGAATACTTATCCAGTAAATTTTTGATCATCTTAAAGTAAAGTATTCCCTCTGAATGATTCCTCCCACTGCCCCCTTCTTGAATGAATTTATTTCTAAGAAAGTGGCGTGACTACTAACAAATACCTTTTATTCAGTAGGATGGTAGAAGTATTATCTATTAATTTTCTTAGGATACTCTACAAACCTATACTTACCTGATTTAGCACTAAGCTTACGTCCAAAATATTTTGATATAAGCAGGACAGCTCTAAATCTTAAGATATTTAAGATTAGGCTTCCTTCCCTTCCATATCTCATATGGTGTATTTACAACAGACTTTGAAGGTACCCTATTTAATATATATGCGGCAGTCTCTAAGACATATCCCCGAAAAGATATTGGGAGATCAATGAAGCACATCATAGACCATAACTTCGTTCGGCTATAATTTTAGACATTCATTAATCTTACATAATGTAAAAACTTGTCATTTTGATATGCAACACAAATATTTTTTTGAAGTTTGTTGGATGTTGCATATATGGTAAGTTAATTATTTTTTATGGTATATCTTAACATGAATTTTCTAAAGAAGTGTCATGCTAGTTTTACAACTATGAGAAAATTTAAGGTAGATGCTTCTTTACTAGTGTATTGGCCAACAGGACCATCAAAATCTTGTGAAGACATGTTCCTTCATTGAGGAAGGAATTACTAATATAACCGATATGACTATCAAGTGGAAGGGGGGAATGGTAAGCGCCATATCTTCTATGTACAATATTCATTGATAATTTTTAAGTTAGGTATTATTTTTAATATTTCTCTCTTATAATATATGTAGAATATTACCAATTGTAATGGTCATGAGAAGAAGGTAAGTGACCAGCCTCTTCTAGCATACACATTCCACTTCTCATCCTTTCAAGTTTTACCACACTTGTTTTCCATTATTCTCATCTCTACCACAAAGATACTGAACACAAGTCTAACAATAACCTTTGTTAAACATGATTTTGTATCATAGATTTAAGATGTATTAGCATCTAGGTGCCCTAATGTGGAGCTTATACATATGCTTGTTGTCTTACTTAATGGTTCATCTGCTTATTTTTTATGATGGTAGGCGGTGTGGTGTATGAAAAGGCCCTTTTGCCACAGGAATGTGAGTCAGAACTCTTTCACTTATATATATAATTTTGATATGATATAATTATTAATTTTACCACATTTTTCTCTATGGTTGAAAATTCCTAGCTATTTAATCATTGGCTTAACATACCATAATTTGACTGACATAATCATTTGCTTTATACTTTGTTAGTTCAGAGAAGCTTGGGGAATGAAGATGAGTGTTGGTGCAAAAATCTGCCGGCATCGGAGAAGCAGGAGTCGAGGGTGCCGCGGTCGCCGTCGGGACCTGCAAAGAAGTCTAAACCGGAGTTGGGGTTGCTCCGACAAGACCCTCCGACGCTCAAGTCAGTTCTCTACCTCAACAAGAATGGAGTGCTCGAACAGAAATTATAGCAGAGTTTTGAGATAGAGACAAGAGCTTAAAAAATAACGTATCTGGGGTCCCTATTTATAGGGAGAGGGCGCAACAGACTGATAGCGATGCCTGTAACCGCCTGGTGGTGGGCCGTTCAGGGCCATGAGTAGTTTGTTACGGAGAGTAGTGGGATGGTGTCGTGGCTATCATCGTGGCCTGCCACGTGGAGTCTGTTATGGAGAGTGGAGTGGTGTCCATTGTCATTATTTGCCAGAGCATGATGGAGCCGTATGGGATTAGTCGCATGGGATCCGTTGCAGGAAATGGAGTAGAGTCGTGACCATTACTATGGCCTGTCAAGGAGTCTGAGCCTGTCGGCTGAAGCTCGGTAGGGATGTCTGGGGAACAAAATGACTCTCTGTCTGAGAGGAGCTTGGATGCTTTCGAGGTCGCTGACGAACTCGCCATCGATAGGTGCCTTGGGTGTTGGCTCTGCGGACCGAAGTCACTTTGTCATAGAAGCTCGGATGGAGATTTTCTGTTGGTGAAGTCCGACTGGAGTTGGCCTGACGTAGAACTTATTGGAAAGCTGTTCGCCGGGGAGATCCGATTCCATGAGAAGTTCGACTGAAGGTCGGTCGTTTGGCTGGATTCAGAAGGTATCGTAGAAGCCTGTCCACAGAAGGAGCCTGTAGAACACTGTTGAAGCCGGCTAGGGTCGTTGAAGGTCGGTTGACGCTGTTGGAGGTCGGCCGACTGGAGAGGTGTGGGGGACACCGGAGACAGTCGATCGTTGGAGGGAGTCTTGCTGCTAGAGTCCGTTCGTTGTGAAGTTCGTCTGGGGTCTGTCCGCTATA
>KE506436.1:14781-28938 GCA_000441515.1 Elaeis oleifera
AAACATATTTATATGATAAAAATAATTGAAAATAGTTACGATTGATATTTTGATTACAAATTACTAAAACCATTTTGCAACTGATAAATCAATCATAAATATATATAAAAATAATAATTAAAATATGTGCAATCCAATTTTTGGTTGCAAATCTATAAAAAATGTTTTTTATAATTATTTTATATTCAATAAATTGATCATAAAATTCATCGCAAAATGTTAGGGTGCCTTGTGGCGGGAAATTTTGTAATCAATTTTTGATCGATTGCTATATTAATATTTCTTTAAAAGTCGATCGTAAAATCCATTGAAAATGTGACAAAAAAAAATTGATCCTAAAATCGTTGTTTTCTTATAGTGAGCTACTGAAACTACTCGACAATGATGATGGATGCAATTGGTACTCCCAAGACACTTTGGTCCTGATGACTCTAGGTAGGGTCGGTAGATTCTATAGGGAAATCTGTGAGAGTGGCATGTTAGATTATATGGCTGCTTTATGAAATTTGAATTTTTGATTATGTGATCTTGTTTATGAAATTTGAATTTCAGATTATGTGATCCGATTTGTGAAATTTGAATTCAAATTTAATATTTAATGAAAAAAAATCTCATCGGTTTCATTCAGTTACTTGATGGATGTACTGTATTAGGAGGTCCTCTCCCTGCCCATTCAGGTAATGGCAATGATAACCATCAAAATTGCTGTGATAGAAAGAAAGAAGAGGGGAGAGAAACCAATTTATCAAGGGGATCACTTTCTCCTAATGGGATGTCTTCATTCTCTTTCACATTAGGTATGCTTTCTCATGCATTTGTGAGAATTTTTTGTTCAAGATTCTGGATTCATGATATTCTTTTGAACATAAAAATTTTATTCAAGATTCTAGATTCATGATGAAACATGTATCTTGATGCTTAGTTTGCCAATATTTGGTATCAGAGCCATAGTTTAGAACAAAATTTTCTCTATTTAAGTTGCTTAAGAAATCTTGCTTTCACATTAGTTTATCTATTAAATCATAAACTCTCGATAAATTGATGGATGATGGCATCTTACTACCAACATGAGAAAAATTAGCACTAATTTCTAGAAGGCCCTACCATCATCATGGCATAGTAAACTCATTTAATCCATTTTTGATTAAGTTGTCTGGAGGCCCATAATTTTGGGCGACTGTAATAATACCTTTGTGTTTAAGGTGTTCCCTGCCTGTACAAATTCCAAAAGGCCAAAGCCTTTAAGTTCCCCAAAAATTCTATCCATAAGAGACAAATATAGGACATTGTAGTCAGGCTACCCTTCCTGATCAATTAATTGATTATTGGTTTATCTGTCCCATGGTATAAGGCAACAGAAGTGTTTTAACTGAAGCGACTTGACACTTTGGGAATCATGAAGTATCAAATTTCATTAAAAAAAAAGAAAAGGAAAGAAAGAGGTTTTGACCATCTATAAGCTAATATCCATATTTTAAGAAGTCTTTTGGAACAATTGAAATCTAAAAAATATCCTATGCATTTACCATTCTTAAAATCTAGAAAATGCCCTATGAATTTACAATTCAAAGAATAGCTTATGTTACTTGTTTAATTAAATTATGTTGATATTTTGGTGAAATTTTGACATTGTTATATATATTATGGTTGTATCATTAAAATGTCTACTATTTCTAGAATATCAATTATTGTTTATATGCATGATCTTATGCTTACATATAGTTTGTTAGTCACCAAAGTGGCCAAACTAGAATGCTTAAGAAAATTAACATGCATAAAATGATCATTTATCCATGATTTTAATGAAATACCTATTAGTCAAAAATAAGTAGATAAATTGACGTTCACTAGTCATTGGAACTTTAGGATTTACCTAAAGGTGAATCAATTATTCTATGAATAGTGAGCATGATAGAGGTAAATTAATATTCTTTGGTTAAATATATATTTGTATATCCAAAGATAACATGTATGTTTGATTGAGAATATTTAATTGCTCGATAAAGATCAATAATATCATTTAAATTATGATAGTATATCATAGTATCTACCCAAAGAAGAACTACAATATGCTTTTATTGTTGTTTGTCTAAATCCATAATAAATTATTTAATTTTGAATATTTATGTATTACTTCTGCAGCTATTTCTCTTCATTTGCATGCTTCATCTGTTATCTTATTTAATGGTTTGAACTTCTCTAAATGGTGCGAACAAGTCAATTTTCATTTAAGTGTGTTGTATCTTGACTTAGCACTATTGGAAGATAAACCTACTGCTCTTACGAATATGATCAGTGAGGAAGAGAAATCATACCATAAATCATGAGAACGGTCTAACAAATTAAGCCTCTGTTCATGCGAATGACTATTGCCAACAACATTAAGAGTACTATTCTTAAAATAGAAAGTGCAAAAGAATATATGAAGTTTGTGAAAGAATGCTTTCATTTTATAGATAAGTCATTTGCTGGTACACTAATGGCAGAACTCATGACCATGAAGCAAGGCTAAAGACTTTGGAGATGATAGTGGAAGACTCTTTCATAGTATAGTTCATCCTGAACTCACTATCTCCCGAGTATGGACCTTTTCAAATTAACTATAATACTATTAAGGACAAGTAGAATGTTAGTGAATTGTCCAGTATGCTTACTCAGGAGGAAACAAGACTAAAAAAGCAAAGAAGTCATTCCATTAACCTCGTGAGTCAAGAAGCTGGTAAAGGACTTAAGATGAAAATCGACAAGTCTAAGAAGAAGAAGAAAATGCCTGCTCAGATTCCTTAGGTTGATAAGAATGAACAAAAGGTAGACAAGTGTTACTTCTATAAGAAAGTAGGACACCATTAGAAAGATTATCAGAAACGTAAGGCTTGGTTCGAAAAGAAAGGTAAATCCAATGCTTTTGTATACTTCAAATCAAACTTAACTGAAGTTTTTCATAATACTTGGTGACTTGATTTTGATGCTACTACTCATGTATCCAATATGATGCAGGGATTCCTTACGATCCAAACTACAAACCCAACTAAAGACTTTTGATCATGGGAAATCGTATGAAGGTTCCAATTGAAGGTATTGGGACTTATCATTTGATCTTGGATACTGGTTATCATCTAGATCTATTACAGACAATTTATGCACCTTCAGTATCTAGGAACCTAGTTTCTCTTTCAAAATTTGATGTTTCTAGGTTAAATTTTAAGTTTGGACATGATTGTTTCAGTCTATATAGGATACTTCTTTTATTAGCTCTAGTATTCTTATTGATGGTTTATATAAATTGAAACTTGATAATATTTTATTGAAAAATATATCCTAAAGTCAATCATCAATCTATTGACGATTGAGCTCATTATAAATTATATATGAATTATTTATTAATAAAATTATTTGGTATTTTCATCATAAATTATGCATCTTTTTTATTGAACTCCTGTATTATGATGAAGTCCTTAGAACTACTTTCAATCGATAAAAAAGATTTATCGTGCAGTTCTTAAACTAATTCGCGATCAAATGATGTGTTATTAACTAGGATGATAATGCTCATCAAATGTAGGTTGTTGTGTGCCATATGGATTGGTTGTCTTTGTAATCAATAAGTGTGGAAATACTGATATGGCATATAGGTGAAATATAGGAGTACATTTTACTGAATATGATCTATCTCAGCGCACTCTGCTGTTAAGAGCAGCCCGTGAAGGATATGGGTATAAGTGTCCCTCCGATCTGAGATCACCACGGTAACTTGCAAGCAACTCACTGTGCTTTGATGTCAGACTATCTAAATTTTAATTCACTGATGAAAGATTTTTGAGCATAGTCAAGTACTTACGAAGTCGGTGTGTGAGTCAAGATGGGATTGACCGCTCTTAGTTTTAGGAGTTAGTATTACATTATGTTTCAATTCAGTAAAATCATAGCCAGGGTAGTCCTTGTGAGGTGTCACAAAATTTATAAAGTTGAGACACATTATAGATATACTGATTAAGAGTTGACAATTTAACTCTAAAGTCATTCTAATGAAGGGAAAAGTTTGATCAGGATTGGATCACCAAGGTGCATCTGAAAATTTTTTTATTCTATTAATTTATAACATTTATAAATTACCTTGTATGCAGTGGAATAAGGATCAAAATCTTTAAGAGATTACTCGAATCTGATGCCTCGCGAGGTCTAAAAGCACATACCCTCTACTTCACGCGCATGCCAGCCTCACAGAAAAGAAGGATGATATTGAAACATCACTTCTTCAGATGGGATGCAGGGAAGGGATGAGGTCTGATCTCACAACGGGGAGTGCCTTGGATGGGATTCTTCATGCCAAGATATCAGCACCTAAGGGAACCCATGCCAATAGGAAGGACATCTCCTTTCTTTGTCGCACACCCTCCCTATCTCATGGTGATATCTGATTTCTTTTGTCACACAAAACTAATCATATCAACTAGTGGTTAAGATCCCTTCATTTAAATAGGTGAGATGCCCCATATCTGATCAATGTCTAATTGATTTAGGACTTCAATTCAAACCAACTTTAAATTGGTTCCTAACCTTATCCAAAATGGAAACCCAAGGGAGAAATGCCAACCTTGTGCACATCCTCACATCTCACGTGCACACAAAATAAGGGGCAAAGAAATTAGCACTCCTTCCCTTCCTTGGTTGGCCAATCTGAGAGAGAGAGTCTATGGGTTTTGGGACTCTTTGGTTTTAATCTAAATTGCTTCAGATTGACTCAATTTGAATCCAATTCAAACCTAATTCGAATTCGATTTGAAGAGCTTATCAATCCTAATCTAATTAGGATCAGTTCCAAGTCTAACTTAAGATTTTAACTCAATCAAGCCCAATTAAATCAGATCTAATCTGAAATTAATTAAGACTCAAATTTAATCTCTCATGAATCCCTTGGATCACTGATCAAATCATATTCATCCTTGAAATTAAACCTGCACCTCATATCTAGTGCTAGCCAGACATAGTTAACTATTTAATCCTATATGACCTCTAACCTAATTCTCAATTAAGCTAATCTATTTATTTAATAAAGTCACATACTTCTAAATTGAACTTACAGATGTTAGGTCAATTTTTCCTACATTGTCTGACTTTGTACGTGACTCCATAGGTTCGAACACTAAGCCGATAGTATAAGAACTATTTCTTGTACTAATCGATGTTATCATCTAGTAATGATTTTCGACGTCCGAATAGGCTGAATATTTACAAGACAATATTCAAGAACCTATGCATATGATTGCTGCATAATTCATCCCTTTGATCTTAAATGCTCAGGATGACCTCGGGTTTAATTGTCAACCCTGAATGAGTCATCCACATTGTATTTCAACCTCTCAAATCCATCACATAGATTATTCTGATCAAAATTTTACTAAATTAAAATACAGTGATGCATTGTCTCCTATAATCTGAAGGGATCAATCCTATCTTGATCCATGCATAGACTTCGTAAGTACTTGATTGTACCCAGTAATTTTTTGTCACTACATTAGAAATGCTGATAGTCTGACACCAAAGCACAGTGAGTTGCTTGCAAGTCACCGTGGTGATCTTAGGTCTGAGGGACACTTATGCCCATACACTTCACGAGCTGCTTTTGACAGCAGAGTGCTCAGCAGGTGAGTCACTTGTTCCATGATGATGTACTCCTACATCTCACATGTGTGCCATACCAGTATTTTCACACTCTTTGATTACAAGGATAACCAACCTATATGGCACACAATTACCTACAGTTGATAAATGTCATCATCATTTTAATGACGTATCATCTGATCATAAATATGTTTGATAACTATTCGATAAATCCTCTTTTATCGATCATATTATAGTTCTAAGGACTTCATCATATAAATTAAGAGTTCTATAAGGAAGATGTCAATATGATGAACATACCAAAGTAACTTTATTATTGATAAATAATTCAAATACAAGAGTTTAATTATTTACAATAAGCTAATTAGCTTTGGGATATATTTCCTAACAACTCTCACTTGGACTAAAGCTAATTGAAGCAGTATCTTATACCCATCTTTCACTTGTGATCATCAAACTCTTTGATCTCGAGAGCTTTAATGAAGGGGTCAGTCAGGTTTTCTTTCCGTCAATTTTTTGTAGCTTAACGTCACCTCGATCCATGATCTCATAGACAAGATGATAACATTTTAGAATGTGCTTGGTTCTATGATGGGACTTGAGCTCTTTTGCTTATGTTATGGCTCCAACACTATCATAGTATAGTAAAACTGGACCATCAATAGAGAGAATCATCCAAAGTTCAGTGATGAACTTCGTTAACCAAACAGCCTTCTTTGCAGCATCAGATATCACAATGTATTCTGCTTCGCACACTGAGCAGGCACCGTGTGTTACTTGAAACTCTTCTAGCATATCGCTCCTCTATTCAAGATGAACAATAGCCCGATATGCTTCTACTGTCATCATAATCTGACTGAAAATTAGAATCAGTATATCCTATAAGTTACAAGTTAGTGTCTGTATAGATAAGTCATTGGTCCTTAGTATTTCTCAAATACTTAAGGATTGTCTTCACAACCTTCTAATGATTCTCATTCAGATCAGACTGGTACCTGCTCACTACCCCTAGTGAATAGGCCACATCCAATCTCGTACACATCATGGTATACATGATAGATCCCACTGTTGAAGCATGTGAGATTCTACTCATACGCTCTCTCTCTTGAGGAGTTATCGGATAATTTTTCTTTGAGAGAGTAATTTCATGGCCCATCGAAAGATAGTCCCTTTAAAATTTTTCATGTTGAACCATTTCAATATGGTATCGATGCACATAGATTGGGATAATCCAAGCAACTTTTTAGATCTATCTCTCTAGATCTTCATCCCTAAGATGTAGGATATTTCTTCCAAATCCTTCATGGAGAACTGTGACAACAGTCATAGCTTTACACTTTGCAAAGCTGGGATATCATTTTCTATTAAGAGTATGTCATCTACATATAATACAAAAAGATGACTACAGAATTGTTAGCCCATTTGTAGATGTAAGACTCTTCTCCATTCCTAACGAAGCCATATATTTTGATCATCTTATCAAAATGCATGTTCCAACTCCTAGATGCTTGCTTCAGTCTATAAATGGATCTATTTAGCTTGCACACCTTAGATTTATCTATGGATGTGAATCCTTCAGGTTGTATCATATACATCTCTTCTTCTAGCTTTCCTTAAGAAAATGATTTGACATCCATTTATCAGATCTCGTAATCTAAGTATGCTGCTATCACAAGCATAATCAGGATGGACTTGAGCATTGCCACAAAAGAGAACGTCTCATCATAGTCAATAACATAATGCTGACGATATTCTTTGGCAACTAAACAGACTTTATAGGTCTCCACCTTCCCATCCACTCTTCTTTTCTCTTGAAAATTCACTTACACCCTATGGATTTTATCCCTTCGAGTGGACCAACAAGTATCCATACACTATTGATCTCCATGGACTCCATTTCAGATTTCATGATGTTAAGCCATTTCTCAGAGTTGGGCCTTTGCATGGCATCCATATAGATGATCGGATCCTCATTATTCTCATCAAGTTTGACAGGATCACCATCTCAGATCAAGAAATCATGGTATCTATCTGATTGATGCGGTACTCTATCGGATCTCCTCAATGGCACCTCTACAGGCTTTGGATTTGATTCTCCAATTAAATTTGATTCTGTATGTGCTGATTTTTTTATCTTACAAACTTTACCAAGTTTGATTTTAGTAGCATCAATTCCTTCACTAAGGAACTTTCTTTCTAGAAAGACTACCCTATTGCTAACGAACACCTTTTATTTTCAGTGAGGTAGAAATAATATCATTTCATTTTTTTAGGGTATCCCACAAACAAGCATTTATCAGATCTAGGTCCTAGCTTATCTGTCTTTAAATGCTTAACATAAGCCAGACATCCCCAAATCCTAAGGTGTGAGAGCATCGATTTACGCCCTGTCCATATCTCATATAGTATTTTATTGACAGACTTGCTTGGAACCTTATTCAGTACATAGCAGGCAGTATAAAGAGAATATTTGTAAAAAGAGATCAGTAGACTCGCAAAGCCCATCATGGATCGATCCGTGTCTAACAGTATTCGATTCTTTCTTTCAAATACCCCATTATGTTGTGGTGTTTCAGGAGGGGTCCTTTGTAAGAGAATTCTATTCTCTTCTAGATATGTCAAAAAATTATTAATGAGATATTTATCTTCTTAGTCAGACCTAAGAGTCTTAATACTCTTTTCAATCTATTTTCTACTTCACTACAGAATCGTTTGAACATTTCAAATAATTCGGACTTATGTTTCATAAGGTAAACTCATCCATACCTCGATAGGTCGTCTGTAAATGTAATGAAGTAATAGTATCTTCCTCTGACATCTATGTTCATAGGTCCATATACATCATTATATACTAGACCTAGAACATCACTGGCTCATTTATCTTTTTCTTAAAAGATGACTTGGTCATCTTACCAAAAAATAGGATTCACAGGTCAGTAATAATTCACAATCATTAATATCAAGGATATCCTCTTTTGTCAACCTATCTATTCTGTTCTTATTCACATGACCTAGCGTATAATGTCAAATATATATATCATTGACATTATCTATTCTAGGACATTTGTTTGATGTGTATATTACACCAATAGACTATGATAAGAGGTATATGCCATATTTCAATTATCCTCACATGATTTTAGTATCATTCATAATGATTCACAAGAAGAGTTTGAGACATCCGAAGAGGTGTGAATATCAACCATCAAGAAGATCTCTACGTGAGCTAGCACTCTCGGAGAGATCGATCAGTGTCAGGACTTCATGTAGATGTCCTATAGAGGTCGGACATCCTGTGTAGCTGCGAACAACTAGAAGAACCTCAAATCAATAGTTGACCATTGTGGTGATCAGCTATTCATGCTTAGTTATCGAGTTTTGAACTCAGATTTATCGTAGATATGATCTACAGTATTGCTTTGATCATATAGATTTGACCTATATGTTTTAGTTTCATATTTATGCATAATATTTCATGTCATAGATCCTAGCATAGGTATTTTTGATCAGATCATATGCATGTTTGATTAATATGATTAATCTAATTTGTTCTGTTGTATTTATTTAAAATTTAAAATGCATGCATAATATGTATGCCCATTTTAAAATTATATTTTCTTCAGTAGTATCAGAGCCTAGATTCATTATGACATAATTATATTTATATATTAGATATACAATTAATATCTTTCATATATGATATATTAGATTAGATGTCTGAGTAGCTAAGTACTCAAATTGGGTTGATCACCAGACCGTTCGATCATAAGAATAAGTAGGGTTTAAAGACTCTCTCTTTCTATTCGATGGGATTTTCTTGTGACGTGTTGGAGTCCCATGTGATTATATCTCATGAAGAAGAACAGCAAAATAATTTTAGATTAATTTAGATCTGATATTTGATATATTAGATCTAAATTAATTAATTTATTATCACACGATCTGATATGAGATATCTTAATCTAATCAATTGTTGGTCACACATGGTGATTTTTTATGTTGAAATCTAAAATCATAAATCAATTTTGATTAGATTTTTGATATATTGTTTGAACAAATTTTTAGATTTGTTATGAACAAATTTTTATGCATTTTAGATCTATTTCAAATAGATTTTGCAGAAATTTTTTGAATAGATTTTAGATCTATTTTAGCGTGAGTTTTGGTTTTGTTTTGAACAGAATTTTTATGAAATTTTAGATTAGTTTAGAATCAGATTTTTATTCATATTCAGATCTGAGTTTTTGAAAAAGTTTTCATAAATTCTTAGATCTAAAATTAATATTTTATATGATATAAAATTCAGGTTCAAATCTGAAATTATTCTATGTGAAATCATGTTTAGATTAGATCTAAAAAGGATTTCATAATATGAAATTATTTCAATATCTAATGATCATATACTTAATTGAGAATTAAGTTATAAAAATTAAGAGATCTAGATTTGAGAATCAAAGATCTAAGATATTTCATAAATCATAGGCAATGGGTTAGCTTGAGTTAAGTCTTTTAACTTGGTTAGACTCAAATATAATATAGACTAATTAGAAAAATTGATTAAATCTAACCAAGAGTTGAATTAGATTAAATCAAAATTTCTCTAGATCAAATACAATAGTTATAGTTGGTCAAGTTCATGTCTTTGATTAGACAAAATGGACCTGATTGTGGCTTAGTGATCGAGCCCGAGTCATTAGGCTGATCAAATTGAAACTAATTAATCAGTTGGTATCTAAGGTAAGTCCGATAGCTCTGACTGATGGTTTTTAATTGGTAGCCATTTATTTGGCTATTTCGATGGTGTCTAAGACAAGCTTGGCGGACCCTCCCACCGATCTCATTTACCTGGCCAACTTGGTGAATTATATTTTGATTAGATCACTTAGTGATTTGAGTTGATCCATGCCATTAAGGTTGATCAGTATGACTGATCTAGGTGCTCTTGAATCAATCTATCTTTAGTCCTCTTTATGATTTGATGAAATCAGTGGAAAGATTTTTGACTGCTGGTTCATCTCTTCTCTTTTCTAAAATAATTAACTAATTTTTAAATTATTAGGTCCTTAAAATGATAATATTATAGAGATAACAAAGTTATAGCCTCCTATGAAGGTGGATGATAATCGGTCCGATAGTTTGATAATCATTGGAGGCACCATATGCTTGGTGCCTATCTATTATCATTCATAACATGATGATTCAATTGTACTTTCTAATAGGTGGTCAGATTAGCCGAGCCACACTCAGACTGGATCATTTGTTAGTCAGATGCACTGAATTTTATCATGTTAATGGTTGACCTAACCAGGACTTTTAGTGGAGGCACCACACGCTTTTGAAGTGGTGCCTAGGATGAAACTAATATTAGAAGTTATTTGGTGAAATAATTGATTAGAAATCTATCCATAGGTGCACAGAGGTTGGTCGAGCCATACTCAGGTCCGTGTGCAGTCTGTGCGAGTTCTAGTACCCACTAAGGAATTAAGGTAATTCTTTGAATTGAAGGTAGAGGCTATCAATTTGCATAAAATAGTGAAAGAATCTTTAGACTAAAGTCTAAGTCTTTAGGCTTAATTACTTTATATACTAATTGATCCTTATTTTTTTTCAGTAATGGCTACCACTTTGTCATTCCGATCACTATTGGATAGTGATAAGTTGATGGTACTCAATTTCGATAGCTGGTATCAAATTAAAGATCATCCTGGAGCATGAAAGGATCTTGTATGTTCTTATGGATCCTGCACTTGGAGAGTCCGCTTCGAATGCTCGTAGTATGGTCTGAGATACTTATCAGAAGTGGCTCAATGATAGTACCATAGTGCATTGCATCATGCGGGCAGCTATGAATGATGAGTTCAACCACAAGTTCAAAGATGCTTAGTCAGAGGAGATGTTACGAGTATTAAATAAATCCTTCGGCACTCTCGACGATGTTGAGAGGCATAAAATATTTTGTACCATTTTTCATGCTCGGATGAGGAAGGGGCGTTAGTCATTGATCATATATTGTACATGATCGAGTAGATCAAGCGCCTAAGCAAGCTCGATTTTTTTCTACATGAGCAGCTGGAAAAAAATACGATTCTAAATTTCCTGCCAAAGTCTTACCTCTCCTTCCTTAATCATTATAAAATGACTAAGCCTGCAGTCAACTATCACGATTTGCTGAGGTTGATGTAGACTTTTGAGAAGGATCATCAACTCCATAAGGAGTCGGTGAATGTAGTAGGAGGGTCTTCTTCGGTAGGCGTCGTCCCTTTAAGAAGGGAAGAAGAAGAAGAATAAAAATAAGAAGGTGTAGCAGGCTGGGGCATCTAAGCCCGATCAAATCAGAAAGTCCAAGTCTGACCAAAGTCAAACAAAGTGCTTCTATTGTAAGAAGCAAGATCACCAGAAGAGGAATTATTCTCAGTACATTGCTTCTATTGATCCAAACAGACCGAATAAGAGAAAGAAACAAGCGATTGCTGGTTAAGATAATTATACGATAACATCTTACAACTTCTCTATTTATGATATAATGATCTAGATATTAGGTACTGAAAGTCCTATTAATATTTGTAATTCGTTGCAGAAACTTTAGATTAGTAGAAAATTTGGAGACGATAAGAGATTCCTGAATGTTAGAGATGGAAGATCAATTTCAGTTCTAGCTTTAAAAATTGTCAAGCTTGTTTTCAATTCCTATATCATTGTCTTGAGTGTTTGTCATAATTATTCATCGTTCTTATTGAATATAATTTCTATAGGCCTTTTGATCATGAATGGTTATGAATTTTTAATAAAGAATTATCATTGTAATATCATTATAAATGATGTTACTGTGATGAATGGATAAATAAATAATAGCATTTATACTTTATCATGGCCTGTTAGTGTAATGTACATATCGAATAACATCCAAAATTAGATAATGTCTCTGATGTCTACCTTTGGCATTGTAGGCTAGGTCATATTAACAAGAACAAGATAAACAAGTGGACTCAAGAGGAAATCCTCGAAGTCAATGATTGTGAATCATTATCGATTTATGAATTCTATCTTCATCGGAAGATGACTAAGTCATCTTTATCAAAAAAAGTGAATGAGCCAGTAAAGTTCTTAGTCTAGTATATACTGATGTATGTGGATCCATGAACACAAGTGTCAGAGATGGGTATCACTACATTATGTTCACTAATGACCTATCGAAGTATGAGTACGTCTATCTTATGAAGCATAAGTTTGAATCATTTGAAATGTTCAAATGATTTCGTAATGAGGTTGAAAAATAATTGAAAAGAGCATTAAAACTCTTCGGTCAGACTAAGGAGATGAATACCTCACCAGTGAATTTTTGATATATCTAGAAGAGAATGGAATTCTCTCTCAATGGATCCTTCTTGGGATACCACAACATAATGGACTGTCTGAAAGAAGGAATCGAACTCTGTTGACATGGTCTGATCCATGATGGATTTTGCAAGTCTATCGATCTTCTTTTGGAGATATCTACTCCAGTCATCTTGTTATATACTTAATAAAGTTTTGAGTAAGTCTGTAAATAAAACACCACAAGAGATGTATGTTGGGAATAGTATCCCAAAGCCAATCGTCAGCCTGTTGACGATTGTGCTCTTTGTTGTATTAGTATATGAATTAAAAATTAATAAAATTATTTTGATATTTTTTCATCACAAATTATTTAATCTTCTAATGAACTCCTATGTTGTGGTGAAGTCCTTAGGACTATTTAGACTCGACAAAGGAAGATTTATCATTTAGTCCTTAAACTAGTTCGCGACCAAATGATACATTGCAACTAAGGATAACAACGTTTATTGAGTATAGGTCGTTGTGTGCCATATAGGTTGGTTGTCCTCTTAACCAAAGAGTGTGGAGACACTGGTATGGCATACAAGTGAGATGTAAGGGTACATCTACACTGAACATGACCGACTCCGGAGCTATTTCTGCTGTCAAAATTTACTCCGATGGAATATGAGTATAAATGTCCCTCCGATCTGAGACCGCCACAGTGACTTGCAAGCAACTCACTGCACTCAGGCACTGGACTACTTGAATTTTTAATTCAGTGATGGAAGGTTGCTGGGTGTAGTCAAGTACTTGGCTTGTCGGAGTGTGTGTCAAGATGAGATTGACCACTCCAATTTAGGAGCTGTGTACAGTCATGTTTCAATTTAGCAAAACCTTGACCAAGGTAGTCCTTGTGAGAAGTCACAGGACTGTTTGAGTTGAGCACGATTCGGATGATCTAATCAGGGTTGACAGTTTAAATCCTGAGTCATCCTAAAACATAGGGATCATAAGGATGAATTATACAGTAACCATATTCATGTAGGTTCTGAGTGTTGTGATTGCGACACTTCGACCTATCCGAACGTCGGGTACCATTGCTAGATGGTCACTTCGATTAGTACAGGAATTGGTTCCTGTGCTACCGACTTAGGTTCGAACTTGCGGGGTCACACACATTAGAGGTTCCTATCTGATCTGATGGCTGGTGAAGAGTCCTACGTGTCTGAAATTCTG
>KE506436.1:95799-112405 GCA_000441515.1 Elaeis oleifera
CACTGAGGTATTCTCCTTCTCAATCTGATCGAAGAACCTTTATGAATTTTTTGATCTGTTTTCTACTTCATATATGAACTCTATGAATTTTTAAAATTTCAGACTTTCGGTGCATCAGATACACAAACATATACCATGAATAATCATCGATAAAGGTTATGAAGTAGACATAGCCATCCCTAGCTTGTACATCGAATGGACTACACATGTCAGTGTGTACCGGGGCTAATATCTTAGTGCCCTTTCCCTTTGTCCCATAAAGGGTAGCTTGGCTATTTTTTTTGAAGATACGATTTACAGATCGGATAAGACTCAAAAATCAATGGTTTGAGAAGATCATCTTTTTTCAGTCTGTCCTCTCTAATATGGCCTAGCCTAATGTGCCATAGAAATTTTGGCTAATCCTATCTCTAAGTCTCTTAGACCTCATGGCATTTACAATTTGCTCGTTAATATTTACACTCACATCCATATGCAAATGATAAAGACCGTCAATCAATAAAGCACGTGCAATAATTTTATTTTAAAATAAATCAAACACATGTCTTTATTGAAATAAAATTATAATTATTTTGTGCCAACACAAATATGGAAATCAAATTTCTACTGGCTATAGATACATAATAGCAATCTTTAAGAATTAAACTAACTCCTAATGATAATCGCAGAGGGCAGGTCCCGACAGCCACAGCAGCAACCTTTACTCCATTACCGATTTGGAGAGTGATCTCGTCTTCCCTCAGTCCTCTTACTTCTTCAAGATCCTGCATAGAAGTGTACAAATAAGTACTTGATTTAGAATCTAGATCCAACTAGAAAAAAAATTATTAGATTAGTTCAATAACAAGCATATCAGATGTACCTTCAGAAGGCCCATCCTTCTTCTTGCTTTTGACAGTCGTCAGGTAGGCCGGATAGTTTCTCTTCCAGTGGCCTTCGATATTACAATGGAAACATTTTTCCTTGTCGTCGGTCTTCTTCGAAACTTGTTTCTTGGGCTTGACCTCATTCTTTCACTTCTTCGTAGGTTTCTTCTTCTTGAAAGAAGATTTTTTTTGGAAAAAGCCTGCTTCATAATCAGAACTGTACCCCTTGAACTCTTTAAGATACCTTCTGTTGTTACCAGCATGTTCAGTAGCTCAGGCAAAATGCTATCAATTTTGTGCATATGATAGTTCATAATGAATTACCCATATGAATCAGAAAGAGACCGGAGGATCAAATCCACCTGTAATTCTTTGTCCATATTCATGCCGAGCTTCTGAAGCTCCTCGATATCCTTGATCATTATCAAACAATGATCATGGATGGACTGCCCATCATGCATTTTCACTCTAAAAAATTTTTGGAAGATCTCAAAGCGAGCTATGCGACTCTGCTCACCGTACAACTCTTGCAGGTGAGTCAGCATCTCTCTGGTAGTCCTCATATCTTCATGCTATCGCTGAAGATCATTGGATATGGATGCTAAAATGTAACACTTTGCCTTGTTATCTTCATCCATCCACTTCTCAAGTGTAGCTTATTGATCAGAGGATAGAAGAGCTGGTAACACAGGTGCATCCTGGTCAAGGACATAAGTAAGTTTTTTAGAACTGAGAAAGATTCTCAAATTCTGGAGTCGGTCTTTATAGTTTATACCGATTAACTTATTGGTATCGAGGATATGGGCTAAGGAGTTGGAACTCGATATGATTATCTGCAGAGAGAACAGTTTCTAGTTAGATATTTGTACTTATAAAATATGTTTGTTCTATAAATTTTAAAAGCAAACAAAGGCTCCCACTATTTCTTTGAATCTTCCACACTCTTTGGATGGAGACACGAAAACCTATATGCAATCGATTTCAAATAGATACTACGATTTTATTAATCTATACACACCTCACCTAACAGTTATTGGTGAGCATAGACTAATGAGTAAACAACACTTTATCCATTGCTTCACTAAGCAAGATGCAATGGGCTTAGTCTCAAAGTTCTGTGGTCTCACCTAACAATTATTGGCACATTTCTTAGTTAAGTCGGACCCATTATCACCAGCAGACGCAAAGCCGTCATTGGGACCATCACTTAATAGTTATTGGGCCCAACCCCATCTCTATCCCAGAACATCAAATATCAATAAAGTGATTGTACCTTTTCGATGCAACCGTACCACTGTAACCAGTCAAAAATGATCAATGTCAGGAAGGCACCCACATCTCTACAATAATGAAAGATCTCTAGACTTAATATTTAGTGAAAAGATTTAGGTTTAGGTCTCTTCTAAATCAACGGATCTGACATCCAACTGATCAAATTCAGATCAGCACATTAACATATCTAACTAGCCTAGTCAGTATGGGTGAACTCGAGTCAATAAGTAACCTAGCATGAAACTAAATCTCTCAAGATGGTCAGATAAGTTAAGATGAGTGGGGTCCTCCATTACTTAGATAAAAATCAAAATTGATTAGATCAGACAACGAAATCAATTAAATAACCACCATCTAAATACTTGCCTTAGACATCAAATTAGTCAATTAGAATCGATCAGATTAACCTATTGAAATGGGTCTGAATCACTGACCTAAATTTGGTCTTAAATCAATCAACTCATATCAAAATATGAATCAATGCGACCAACTACAACTAAACTCAACTTTGAGCCCTTTTGACCTAATCTTAATTAGTCATTGATTAGGTTCAATCAACTGCTCAAAAGTGACAAAAGATTCTAGCCTGATCTAATCAATTTGACCCTAATTATTGTTTGATCACTAGACCTAATTTGTTCAACCCATATCCACATGCAATAACATAATTTTAGATCCAAAATATTTTTTTAGATTATATTTCATTATATACATTAGTAACTTATGATCTGAAAACAGTTTCAGATATAAAGCTAATGTCATGCATCACATATATGTAGTTTCAGATCTAAACTAAAATATGTATCACATATACATCAATTTTAGATCTAAAACTAAAAATACATATATCAAATACATGTATAATCAGATCTAAAATAATGATTAAATATTTAAAATATTTTCAAAATCGATTCGTATCAAACTAGGACAATCTTTTCAATATAGGGTGTAAACCCTATATCAGGACAACCTTATACCAGTTTGATGTGAGCATTTAATCATTCTAATTTCAGATCTAAATATAAAAAAAATATATCACATACGCCAATTTTAAGATCTAAAAGATTGATTTAATTACTTCAAAATAATTTCAATGATCAATCTTGTGTTAGGACAACCTTTTCAATATAGGAGATAAATCCTATATCAGGACAACCTTATACTAGTACAAGATCAATTTTAAATCATCAAAACTTTCAGATCTAAGATAAAATTAGATTATATATGTCTTTAAAATCTGACCCCAATATCACTGTTAGAAAATCGAGTAGGATGCATGTATAGATTTCAAATTTTAAAATCGTAATGAAAAATAATCAGATTAAATCCTTTAACCCACATGCATTAGATCTCATCTAATCCTACCCAAGTCTAGAAGTAAAGATATGTATATAATCTAAAAATAAAATAAGAATAAGATCAAATCTCAATACCTTTATATGGACAGAAATTCACCGCTACCGATGACCTCAGGTTCGAAGGTTCTTGAGCCGCACACTTATCCGACCTCTATAGGTATCCATCGGGATCAATCTTAAATACTTCTTCTCATGTTAGATCTTTTTTTTCCAAGAAAGATCTATGCCTCTTTGAACCTTGATCAGCAAATGATCTAGACTGCAACTTCAACCTTTGAACTGCAGCCTCCTTCTCCTCGTTTCTTGCTGTAGAAGAACAACTCCTCACCTCTTGACATGTAGAAGGATGGAATGGCCAACTCTTGGGTGTGTTGGAAAGAGAAGAGAGAGAGGGTGTGGCATGGAGAGGAGAGAGAGAGAGATCTAGTTTTAATCAAAAATGACTAACTTATAAAATCCTAGGAGACTTCTCTTTATATAGGCTTTTTTCTGATTCAAATCATTATCCAATTAGGCTAAAAAGATTAAATCTTATCTCATAAGGTCTATTAACTTTTAATCTGACTTTCTTTTCAAAAAAACTAGACCTAATTGATAGGACATCGGCCTCTTTAGTAAGCATATGGGGCACCCCAGTCAGATAAGGCAATCTAAGTGGGTGCCCCATAGAATATAGGGCAGGTAGGTGGGGCGCCAACATTTGGCACCCCCTTAGGGTTTACACACACAAGAGAGGGGTGTAGCCCCTCTCTCTCTCTCCTTCCACACCAATGCAAGAGAGAGGGTGGGCCCCTCTCTCTTCCTAATGCCATCCAAGAAATTGGTGCCCCTTGGTCCTGCCAAGAAAAAGGAGGATTGCGCTATCCCTTCTTTCCAATAATTTTACACACACTATGAGGGGATAATGAGGAGATAATGAGAAGATAATGAAAAGATAATTTAGCCAACTCATTGACTTAATCCAATCTTCTTGGGCTCACAATTAGGCACCCAACTAAACCAAAATGAATTTAGGTTAGGTTCAAGACAATGAATTTGATCCAATAAATGTTTCGAGAAGAATTAAGTTTAATCATGTGCTAGCATGGTTCTCTTAAACCCAATAGAATTTCAATAAATCCTAACTCAATTAGAACTTCATAAGTCCAATTGACAAATTTAAGATTAAATCCCTTAATGTGCGATCACATAGGTTTCATTCTATCTGGTAGTGAGATATATTGTGATCTTCATCACAATATCATTGAAACTATTTTCGATAAGTTGAATATTTTTAATGCTATCCTTCGAGGATCATTGATCATCAAGACGATGCCTGATGAGTCCCACAATTCACCAGTGATACCTAGCAGTATGTAGTGGCAATCCAATAGAATGAAAGTATGAATCCCTAGGTGCAGTTATCGTATGATTTAGTCCTTCTATCATGAGTTCCGATTTGATAGAGGTCATGAAAAACTCGTCAGATCCCATCGTCAGTTATATGCAAGATTGGCTCAACTCGAGTTCATTTGTGAATTTCGTAAAAATTCTTTTCTAGTATTCACACTTGCTTTGGCCAAAGACTTTCTGAATCAGTCTCGCAAATCGCATCAAACTTCTCTCTTTCTATCAAGATTGATAGATTCCATCTAGATGCATCCTACTTCAAACAGCAAATCTGAACCTACTGAAGCCAATATATACAGCAAGAACCCAAATGGCTAGGGATCAAGAGAATGTGCAGTCAAGCTCGGTAGCCTCACTGTGAATAGCCAATGACACTGCAGATTAAAGGACCACTCACACCACTGCAGCATCGAGAAGATCACTAATGAGTGAATGGACATCCATATGGGTTTTCGTGTTAGTCACACTCAGTGCAAGTTGTTCTCTAACAACCACCAGCACTCTCACCCCAGTGTCTCTATACTGCAGATCCAAGACTCATTTGTCTACAAGAAAGGTGAACTGTGCACTGATCTCAAATGGATTGATCACTGTCCTTCGTGACGATCCTTTGATCGGGAGCATTTAGAATTAACTACTAATTAATGTATGTCTCAAATTCTCAACACTTTGAATTATACAAAATCATCTTTGTTAATTTTTAGGACAAATCATGGACACATAAATATGATTGGAATGAAAAAGCTCTTTATTGATAATAAAATATTACAAGTACAAGATTAAATTCTGAAATTACAAAATACGTCAGCCAATAATTGGCTTCTAGGGCACAAATCTAACAATGCAATGTCCAAAGAATGATATAGAACATAAAGTAATGGAATCAATTTCTCATGCTTCAATTGTGGATAGTTTAATGTATGTGCAAAATTGTACAAGATCAGATATTAGCTTTGCGGTTGGAATGTTAGGCAGGTATCAAAGTAATCATGGAATAGATCATTAGAAAGCTGCCAAGAAAGTTTTGAGGTACCTACAAGGAACAAAGAATTATATGCTCATGTATAGAAGATGTGATCATTTAGAGATGTTAGATACTCGGATTCAGATTTTACTAGATACATTGACAGTAGAAAATCTATATTTGGTTATCTTTTTATGTTGGCTGAAGGAGCAGTATCATTAAAAAGTATCAAATAGTCTGTCATTGCTTCATCCACTATGGAAGTAGAGTTTGTGGTATGCTTTGAAGCCATAATCCAGGTATTATGGCTGCAAAACTTTATTTTAGAATTTGAGGTTGTCGACACCATTACCAAGCCACTAAAAAATTATTGTGATAATTCTACAGCAGTATTCTTCTCCAAAAATGACAAATACTCAAGAGGTGCCAAATGTATGGAATTAAAATATTTTGCTGTTAAGAAGGAGGTTCAGAAACAAAGAGTGTTTATTGAACATATTAGAACTGATCTTATGATAGCAGATCCATTGACAAAAGTTTTACAGCCAAAGACATTTAAAAATATGTACATAGAATGGGTCATGGTTGTATTTATGAATAATATATTAATGATGATTTTGACACTCCGAGCTCCATAATGTGTTTCTAATATACATCAATAAATTTTCTTTTCTCATAATGGTGTACACATAATTGGTACTTTGAGTTAATTATAATAGGAAAGTCTCTACGAGACATTACTGTGGCCCATAATGAAATAGATATGTATGTATATGTATATATATATATATATATATAGACCTAGTGTGTTGAGTTGCAAGTGTTGTGGTATATGGAAGGAAGTATACTGCATAAAAAGTGTATGACCACCATAACTCACATTTAGTGATTTGCCATACTAAGGTAATCGTGATGAACACTAATAAAGTGATTTGTTTCTTTATGCACGTCTAATGTTTATGCTATTAAATCCTAATGTTATTTGATTATCGAGCCAAGTGGGAGAATGTTAGATTATGTGGCCCGATTTATGAAATTTGAATTTTCAATTATGTGATCCGATTTATGCAATTTGAATTTTGCAATTATGTGATCCAATTTGTGAAATTTGAATTCAAATTTAATCCTCAATAACTAACAAATCTCGTTGGTTTCATTCAATTATTTGATGGATATACCGTATTAGTAAAAGATATATATATTGGTCTAATCCTTGCCTATTAAGGTAACAGCCATGATAAACATCAAAATTGCTGCGATAAAAAGAAAGGGAGAGGAGAGAGAAATTAATTTATCAAGGGGATCACTTTCTCCTGACGGGATGTCTTTCTTTTTTTCCACATCAGGTATGCTTTCTAATGTATCTGTGAGAATTTTTTGTTCAAGATCCTAGATTCATGATGTTCTTTTGAACATAGAAATTTATTCAAGATTCTAGATTCATGATGAAACATGTATGTTGATGCTTAGTTTTGCTAACATGGTAGAGAGTGCCATCAGGGTCTTCTTGTTCTTCATACACGAACAATGAAATGGGGAAAGCTCAGGACCTCCAATAGAGGTTCATACCCTTCTTTAGCGCGAATTTATTACTATCGAAGAGTCAAGCTGGCTTAGACTGCTGAGCTAGAGTTGGAAAAGTGTGGCGGTTGTAGGATAGCTAGTTATGATCTTCAGAGCTGAGTGCTGGTGTCAGATCCTCGACCGATCCCTCGAGCCGATCCTGCAAAACCATCAAAGATAAAAAAAATCTTCACATTAGGAGGTTCCTCGATGGTGGAGCCTCCGATGCCTAAGTCAGTCTCTCATGAAAGCAAACAAAAAAGTCTAAGCTATATATAGAAATGAGAGATGGTATTAGATATGAAGTGTGAAAGACCGATGATGGAGAATGGAGAATGGATGTGGAATATGGCATATTGTAGGTGAAGAATGGTGAACTCAAATTTCTATGGGACAGCTAGATTCTAGTACATATAAAGTCCATCTCTGGGAGAGGGTATGTGAGGTAAACGTTCCTTTCCTAAAGGGTCCGAGAAAAAGGTTTTATATTTGAAGGTGGATAACCATCGTCTTTGGGGACGTGCACCGTCTGTCAGAGAGCAGTGGCTGTAAAGATGTGCTCTGGTTGTTAGGAATAAAGGCACATATGTCTTAAGATTGTTGAGATCATGGATTGCTTAGTGGAGGGAGTGGTGCAGCAAATAGCGAGTGGCAAGGCTGCTTGTTGTCTTGCATGTGGAAGGCTCTAGAACTCTTCTTGACATGATTGTGAAAAGCTAGATAGTGGAGACTAGATAGTCGCTCCATTATCCTCTACCAAGGATATATGTCGAGCCACCACTAGATCGTTAGCACCATGATGGACGGTTTGTCACAGGGTGTATCAAAACTCTTTCTAAGTCTATGGAAACGTTGCGTTGCTCCCACTTTCATGAGCTGACACGTAGATCTAAAGCAGAACCAAAGCTGAAATTGGGTGAGGATGCAGTTGAAACCCGGGTCAATGATACCAATATCCAGTAACTTACCAACTGACCTCGCCGGTCACCCTCAAACATGAAGTAGGATTTATTAATCAAGAATATGCAGCTGGTGGACCTTTCGATACTGTTCAATATTAATGAGTTGGATGAAGAGCTGACAATTATGCAGCATAACATAGTGTGATCATTATTGGTTTCAATGATCTTCCTTTGTTTTACAGTAGTTTGATGATAACGAAGCAAGTCAGCTTTTGAAAGCTTATATAACACTACTAAAATATTGGATTATTTTTCGAAGCATTTGAAAGGAAGAGCTGAAAGGGTGTGCCCCAATGGTCATCTCTCCTTGGGAGAGGTTCTGGGTTGGAATTTGAGTGGTTTGTCCCTAGTATTTGGACCTAGATTGTTTATCACGGGCAGATCTACTTCCCTCTCTCAGACAGAAGCAAAAAGAGCGCTTCCAAAGGAACAGAAAGATGACCTACCAATTTCATGGTCGATCTATAGTATGCTCCATATTCCGACAACCAATAGTATTCTGATATCCTTCGTTGAACCCTATACAGAGAGCAAGCATACACAAATACTCACTGCTTCACTAAAATGCAATCATGCAATGCTGGGAGGTCACTGGATTTCATGTGCTTGGGTTGCCTGTGACAAATGCTACATGTCTTGTAAAAGTTAAAGATCTGAATTTATGGTCCAAGGAACATCTACTTTTTCACAGTCCAGTGATATTTGATCTAATATCATCCAGTGCCTTACCTAATGTTTTTGGTTCCATGTAACTTAATTTCTGGAATTCCATGGTAACTGCCACTGGAATTTTTCTAGTATACTTGGTCTGCTAGCAATGCAAATTTATATCTACCTTAAAGACCGAAACTTGGTTTTTGAATTTCTAATTTCTGCAAGTTGACTGTAGCTTTAATTGCAACAGCTGAGGGCAGTCAACACACACTTAGGCACATATTCTTGTCCAACTTAGGTATAGTCTCTAGTAATAGTACTTCCTATTGTATCTGATCAAAAATAGCCATGGAGGCTCCATGAAGCTCAGAAGTGGATGAGAAAATAGGGACTTTGGAGAAAACTGATGGAGTGTTTCAAGAGAGGAGCCATTTAGTTATCTTCTTGATTCGATTGGAAGAAACCCATTGTTACAAATATAAGTTTCTTAGATGCAATCTTATAACAAAAACATCTTTATGAAATAAAATAAAACCCCAAAGCTTAAACCTTCCCATATTTAGTAGATGAAAATTCTAGATTGGGATGCATCAACTGATCAACAACGTCATTTTCTTGCTTTCACACTGGTACCTGATCCCTATCACTCTTGACCCAAGTGCAGTCAAATATCTTTTATTTCTACAATCATTTCGTTGCAAAATTTACTTATAGGAAATTTATCGGGCATCAAATGATTCAAATGATACCATATGTGATACTAATAACTTATGCACTCATTCTTCCTAGGCGTCTCACTAGTCCATGTTTATGCTTCCCTTTCTATATCTTGTGTCACGAACAAATGACCTGGATCTTTTTTCTTTCCTTTTGAACAGGACCTGGAACTTTTTCTGTCAAGGATGTAGCAACTCCTTTCGTTACTTGTTTTGCCAAATAATTGGTATATCTGCTAAGCCTGTTCCAAGATGGCTTTCCATCACTTGGTTAAAAGTGGCAGGAAGGTTAGGCACCAAAGTTAGTGTTACTCTTTTTTACTCTTCTCGAAATGATAACACATCTACCTGGCTTTCCCCAATTATGGGTCAATTGTACCTCCTGAATGCTGCACTGAAGTTAACTGGCCAACTTGAAGATTCTGCACTGTAAGCTGTAGCCTGCAGTAGCTGCCAAGCTGATTTGAGCTGTGATTCTGTCGGTACCATGACTCCAGTGGTTCTGTTGCAAAATTATGCAATGATGGACTCTTAACATTGGAAGAGGTAAGTCCTCCTCATAACTTAAATCTTAATTGTACACTAGTTTCAGTAAATACAGCATTCTCTATAGAGATCTTCCATCCTTATTCAATTCATGCCATCAACTTTTTCCATGTGGAAAAGTGTATACGAATTTTATTGTTGATAATATTCGATTCTTGCTGGTACTGCTTTCAACTTCTTGTCACAACCCATGTAGATTCAAGGAATGCTTCAGTAAAGTTGTTCACTGTCATAACTTACAGATATTGCAATGATGATTCTTGGAATGATTGAATAAGGTTGTTGATTTCATCATGCTAGTAGGTATGATTGCGGGTTTTGTTTGTTATTTCAAGAAAAAAAATATACAAGACAATGCTGCACTGTAGAACCTGTACTTGATCGGTGACTTGTGGTTTGAATGGATGTATTAAACCATAGTGACTTAGGATTTTACTAAATCTTTTTCCTTAAAATTTCAAGCAACCATATATATAACTGGCTATCTAGTTTTGTAGTGACAATTGCTAAAATGCATAAAATCATGAAACTGGAATTTTCTACTTTTTGTAGAAGTTATTAAATTCAAGACTTTTGCCCTTCCTATCATCTTATATTCTTTATTTGGAATTTTCTCATTTAAACTTGAGTTTTATGTCGGGCTGGCCCATACAACCGAAGTTGGTGAAGCCCAATCCCTCCCTCTTCTTTTATATCAGGTTTCTTTCCATTATTCTTTAGAGTTGTTAGACTGGGGCTGATCTAAGGGCTGCTATATTTGCTGGTATTTTCACTTAAAGAAGGCTGAAATGAGATGGAAAGGACAAAAAAGTACAGGAAGAAAGAGAGCTCGATAAATGGGGTAGTTTATCTGTTAGATTCTTTTGGGGCATTTGGGAGCTAAAATCTAGGAGGTTATTAGCATTGTAGACAAGCCTGAGCAACCCCTTTATATGTACCCTTGCTACTAAAGCTCCAAAATCCCTCACCTTAGTTAGTTCAACACTTCTTTTCTCCACCTTGTCACCTTTCATATCTTTCTACATCCAAATCTTTTATATCCCTATCAGTCTCCAAGTGTGTATGCCTACCTCCACCATGCATAATTCCTCCTTGTTCAGGCCAAATTCAGCAATCAATTACCTTATACTGGACCAAATCAATCTACTTTAAATTTTGGTCAAACATGGTAAGATTGGTCAAATTTTGGTCAACATACTCTTCTACATGCATGTCATCTTGGCTTCTCTCAAAAGTTGGGTTCAATTGGCTAATGGTATGTCTAGCCAATTCATTTTAGTCCACAAAGTTGGCTAGTCGCCTAGTGCTCAATACTTAGTACTTTTCTGTATTCCAATATTCTAAATAAATATCTTTTGCACCCTAAAAGATGATTCAATCATGTGATCCTCTAATCTAACTAGCTTTCTCCTCCAAATTTTAAAAAGAGCCATTGCATCATATTTGTGCTTTTTCATGCAAGATCCTACCTATCCATGATGGCAATTGAATGCAACTGGAAAAAGCCTATCCCTGCATATGATTTAACATAACTAGAATCATTGGATTACTAGAAGACTCTGGAGTCCTCATCACTAGTCTTTCACTCTACTCTCTTACAACTATAAATAACCTCCAAGGGAGAAATAATGATCCTTCTTTAGCCTTTTGATTCCTCTCTTCTTCATTCCTTTTGTGCTTAACCTAGAATCCCCTGCCCCCTCCCCCTCCCCCTCCCCCTGTCACCAACAAAAAAGAAAAAACAAAAAAAAAATCCATTAGATCTAGCTTTTCTTTTGAAGTTTTGAGTTGAGTCCACCAAGATCTAGCAAGCAAGGGCCTTGCAGGTGGTAAGGAGGAAGAGAGGAAGCTCCTCACAAAGGGGCCTTGATCTTTGTTAATGACTTAAAGTTGATAAGAATTTGCATTAAATTGTTTAAGTTTTCTTGGTTTTACTAAAAGGCTTATGTAATCCACGCCTTCATCTTGTTTTAATAGATACCTTTCTCTAGATATGGTCATCTTTTGCTATCCAATAGCTCAGATTTGTAGCTTATTAGCTTTAATTTACTCGATCTTATTTTCATTTTCTTTGATTTGCATCTAGTTTGATCCATACCATCTTAGAGGGTCTAGAGATATCATTATGTAGACATTGGATCCATGCTATCAAGATGAAGCTATGTTAGGGATTGTGTAAGAAACAGTGCAGGCATGTGTTTAGTCCCACATCAACTATATAATTGGTTAATCCTAGATATTTATACCAGATTAAAGAACTCAAATAATATATTCTAATAATCTAAGAGGACCTTCAGATTCGATGTATATTACATAGACTACTATGAGTAGGGCTGAATAGGATTTAGGAGTAAGATCTGCCATATTGAGAAGTTAAATCATTAGCTAAACTTTTAGAGTCCATAACTTGATCATACAATATCTATTGAGATGATCTCTTTTTTAAAAAAAAAATTAGATGGTTTTTTGAGATTTACAACATGTGCAATGCCTTAGTGATCAAACCTAAATTCCATCTTTTGGAGCTTAAAACTAGTAGATCAAGCTAAAAGTTTCATTTTCAATAACATTTTAACTGGATATATTTCTAATCTAAAAAAATCAAGCAAAGTGACAGTTGATAGAGTTAATCTAGAAGTTAAGATCTACCTTCTGAAGAATTTTAGCTTTTTTGAGCTTAGTTTTACTAATCATGTCTATTTTAGATAAAAGAGTTCTACTAGAACTAGAAAGAGGAATCTGACCTAAATTATGCAAGGATGGATCTCACCATTATAAAGAGAGGCTGTGTATCTTGATTTAAATCAATCAATGAAAGAAAAGTTGACTTAAGCTTTGCTTTCATAATGCTTCCATCTTCTTATAGTTTTCTCTTAAGAGATTCAAGTTGAATGGATTGAGGCAAATCTTCATTCTCCCCAATCAGATCATATAGCTAGTCTTTTGGATAAGATGCTAAGTTGTTGCAAATGCTAACAGAGCCCCCATGGTCCATGTGGACTTAAGAATGCTGCATCATAGGTCTAGATTTGATTTATGATACTTGTGATTAGATATGAATGGATTTAGATTCTTAGTCTAAAGAGGATGTAAGGATCTGTATATATGTGTCTCTAGTCCCGTATTGGCTATGCAATAGATAAATCCTAGGTATTTATGTAGGGCTAAAAAACTCAAATAATTCCTTTAGTTAGTCATTTTGGATGAAATCCTAAGTTATGATAAATAGTATTAGAGCGAACCTAATCCATGACCCATGTGGACTAGAGGACACTGCAACATGGATCTAGATTGGATTTTTGGTACATGTGATTGGATGTGACTAGATTTGAATCCTTAGCTTGAAGAGGATTCTAGAGCTCAAATAGAGGGGAGTATTTGAAGACCTATGTGGGGATGTACTTAGTCCCACATCGGCTATGCACTAGATCGATCATAGATACTTATATAAAACCAAAAAAATCTAAATAATATCTTTGGCTAGTATTTTGGATAAGATCTTGGTTTATGATAGGTTGAATCTTCTTATCTCCAATGGCACACCAATGAATAGTGTTCATCAGTGGGACCTAATATCCACCCGACAAGGGAGAGAGTATGAGTCCATTTCTCTTGGGGCAATTATGGGGACTTAAATCTTCCCTTTTTTGTACTCACAATGATGACTCCAAATCCCTTGGTTCCAGACCTAGGTGGCTTACTCCCATCCCCAAGAGTTGACTATCATATTTGGATTTTCTTTATTGTATTTTCCAAGGTTAGAGAGCACAAAAGGCTACTACTTATGCTCATACTAATTCACCCATTATATCTTTGTAATATCTCCTTACATTGAAAAAAACTACTTTTGCATATTCTCCAATTGATGTAAGCCTTGGATTTTATCAAACCATGTAAATCTTCTAATCCAGAAGAAACATCAGACTCGATGTAGACCTCTTTTGCTACTATAAAAAGAACTAGATAGGGTCTAGGAGCAAGATCCATCATATCAAGAAGTTGAATCATATGCCAAACTTGTAAAGGATATAACTCGCCCTTATGATGTCTGATGGATGTGGTGTCATCCTTCAAGGTTGCAATGCATTGAGTAATCAAGAACAAATTCCATCATTTAGATCTTAAAATAAACCAATCAAAGTAAATATATACTTTTCAAAATGGACTTTGATTGATCATATGTCCCAATCTAGGAAGAATTAGGCAGGCAATTTTAAGCAAAGTCGATGTTGAAGTTGAGGTCTAACTCCTGTAAAATTTTAGCTTTTCATGATTACATTCACTAGTCATATTTATTTTGAAAATTTATATCATCTTTTAACTATAAGAGAAATCCCTCCTGAATCATGCAATGATGAATCTCTCAAGTATAAATTGATCTAATTGGAGAGAATGAAGAATTTTTTAACCCGCTCTACTCAAATCTCTCAAAAATTATGGAAAATAGAAGAGATTGATGAAAATAGGGTCTATATCTCTTTGTCTCTCATTGATGATAATAAACTAAGATATATAGTCTGTATTTATAATAGTGAGGTCCATCTTTAAATAATTAGAATTAGATTCCTTTCCTAGTTCAAACAGGACTAACTTTCCTAAAATAAATATGATAGTACAAATAACTACAAAAAATTATTAAAGTTCTATAGAAGATAGATCTCATTTTCTATATCGACTTTATGTGTTGTTGCTTTGTCTAAGTCTTTCTGGATTGTGAGATATGCTTGATTAAATTCTTTCCCAATTTTTGATTTAATCGGCCTATTTTGAGGCCCAAACAATAGAATTTAGGCCTGATTACTATCCTCTCCTCTCCTTTTAGTATGGGGCATTATATTATAGATCATGAAAAGTTATCTAATTAAAAAAAAAATTTGAATGTATATCCTTCTAAGTATGAAAAATTGCCTGAATCCTCTCTTAAGTTACTATTTACATGTATACCCTCCTAAAACATTTATTTTACATATACATATTTTTTTCTTTTGTACATGCACCTATACCATATAACATCATTAAAAATAAATGGTTTAAAATTAAAACAACTAAAATACTCTTACGAGTAGATATGCAAAAATAACTTATAAGGGTAGACATGCAAATAACAACTCTACAAGGATGTTCATTCAATTTCATATATCTAGGAGGGTATTTATTCAAGAAAATCTTTAAAAAATTATCAAAACTTAGTTGGCCTTATCATTTATGATTCAATTGGATCGACGAGTCGAACAAAAGACCAAGCCACATTGTCAATTGGTTTATTTAGGATCTTAATTCAATCAAGTTAGAATATTAGGTGATCATTTTAGTAATGCTAGTCTCTATTTGATTTTGATATAATTCTCATTATCAAGTCTACAACACCTATATATTCTTCATTATTTTAAAAGATTAAAGTATGCTGAATTTAAATTAATTACGGATACTAGATTAGTAAATATTTTTAGTGATTTATAAATATTGAATTGTTTTTGTTTGTTGAGGTGAGAATTCCATTAAGACATCGTGATTCATTTTACAAAATAATATTAACATGGGATCATGCGGTATCGTAGTATTGATTTTTTTTCTCTAGTCACTCTCTTTAATTAAGAATAACTAAATTTTCTTCATTGGATTTGACCTCTGCCATAGCATGTGCCCCAAATTGAATATAATTCAATCACAAGCTTTGGAGCATATGCTCATATGGTAGAGGTCGATTCCAATGAAGATAATTTGGTCACTCTTAATTGAGGAGGGTGATAAAAAAATCAGTATTATCATTCTACAAAATCTCCTACCAATATCAATTCTTATGAAAAAAATCATGATGTCTTTATAAAGTTTCCTCCTCAATAAATGAACAATTCACCATTTATAAACTGCTAAAAAATATTTCACTAGTCTAAATATCTATAATTTATTTAAATTCAATATGCTTGAATATTTCAAAAATAATGAAGAATATATAGATGTCATAGACTCAATAATGATAATTACATCAAAATCAAATGGGAGAATAGAATTGCCAAAATAGTCATCAATATTCCTTGACCAAGTTAAGATCTTAAACAAGAAAATTGATCATGTTACTTGGCCTTTTCTTTGACTTGTTGATTTAACCAAGTCATGAAAGACTTGGCAAGTCTTGGTGAGTTTTGTTAATTTTTAATGGATTTTTTGTATGTATAGCCTCTTAAGTATGAGAAATTTCATGAGTATCCTTACAAAGTTGCAATTTGCATGTATATCTTTATAAAGTTTATTTTTACTATCTACCCATAAGGATATTCTAATTATTTTAATTTTCAATTTTTATTTTAATAGCATT
>KE506436.1:162716-177673 GCA_000441515.1 Elaeis oleifera
CACGCCCTTGTGTTTTGACATCCAAAATTTGATCTCAATCAGCCATATTGCCGCCCACTTATCCCTTGTTTAAATAGGAATAAATAGGGTTTCAGGTGAGAGTCCAAATTTTCTTGGACTCTAGAATTGTGCCACCCCAAACCTTATCTCCTTTTGTGCCCACAAAGCACACGGACAAAGGTGTTTTGCATGAATTCTTACATGCAA
The DNA here is from genome assembly GCA_000441515.1 of Elaeis oleifera. Taxonomy (NCBI): domain Eukaryota; kingdom Viridiplantae; phylum Streptophyta; class Magnoliopsida; order Arecales; family Arecaceae; genus Elaeis; species Elaeis oleifera. Next base: position 162,924 of record KE506436.1, read on the forward strand.
AAGGATGAGGGGTGTGGGGTATATGTGGCATCCTTATGGGATTTTATAATGGTGCAAGGAGAGATAGAGTCTTAACCACTTAGGACTCCTCTTTAGGTGGCTGATTTAAACTAATTAAAATTCTAATCAATCCTAATCGATTTAGAAATTGACTAGATCCAAATAGATTGAAATCCTACTCTGATTAGGAGCCCAAACTATCTAGATTAAAATCTAATCCAATTAGGAATGAGATGTCACCTAATTAGAGAAGGATTCCTAGTCCAAATAGGAACCTAAAAATCTCTTAGTTAGATCCTAATCTAATTAAGAATTAGGTCAAACCCAAATCCTAATCAAATAAAAATTATTCTTCCATGCAATTTGGTTATTTAATAACCCAATTAAGCTCGATCAAATCAAATCCATGTCAAGTTAAATTGAATCTAATTTAATTAGACTTGATCCAAACCCCATTGCTCAATCAAATTGAGCCAATTAGCAATCCAATTGCTAAGTAATCCTCCTATAACTCACTAACTCTTTAGTAAGTTACTTAATTATAACTTTTGTATTGGATTAATCATCAATTATATTAATAATTAAATCCTATCACGATTCATAATCGTAATTCAACCATCTGATCAGTCAAAAGCCTCTTTGTATGTGACCTCATAGGTTCTATTCTGTCTGGTAGTGAGATATATTATGATCCCTATCACATTATCATTAAAACTCCTTTCAATGGGTTGGAACCATTCCAACTGTACCCATCAAAGATCATCGATCGTCGAAATGATGTTCGTGGATCTCACAATCCACCAGTGATACCAGCAGTATGTAGTGACAATCCAGCAGAATAAAAAGTGATAAACCTCTAGGTGCAGTTAACGTATGATACAGTAGGAGACATTAAATAATTTTTTTCTCTTCTTTTTTCTCTCTCTTTTTACTCTTTCTCTCTCTACTTTCTTACTCGCTCTCTCTAGATATCTTATGGATTAGTGGAGGATCTAGATTTTTAGACAAACCCAGATTGATTGGTTGAACCTAGGATGGTTCTGGACTTTTAGTGTTCAAATATTTTTTTTATAATTTTCCACCATATATGACCATTTATGGTTTTAATATTTGACTTTGATTATATAGGGGAGCAACTATCAGTGCAAAAAAGTGTCGAGCGGAACACCTTATCCCCAAGCTTATAGATCGAGGAGATATTGGTGTTTGCTATGCTTGATTTTGAGATTGATAGAGGTAAGGATCCCTTTATATTATCATCTGTATATATATTTTTGTACTATAGATGATGGTTTCTAATTTTACATTGAATATATCATTCTTTATTATATACATGTGTCATATGTTGACTATTTTTGTTGCTAGGAATAAGATATAAGATGTTTTGAAACTGGACAAGAGATATAATATAAAATTATGAAATTATTAATTGTGTAAGAGGATTTGGATTAGCCATAATGTGGACTGTCAGTCATGAGCGGGATCGTGACATCTTGGATTGCCAATCATAGACCAAATCATGATATCTTGGATTACTACCATAGGCCAAGGTACAGATATCTTAATTTATCATTATGGACCAAAGCATGGATATTTTGATTTGCCACCATAGGCTAAAATGTGGATATGTTGGTTTGCCACCATGGCCTAAACACACACATATTTGGTAGGCCAACATAGGCTAAAGCATGGATTATAGTTTGCTGGTCACAAGCTGATGTGTGACTGTATTTAGTCCAAAACTGAAAGATAATTATTGATTTGGATCAAATTAATGAGACATGAATGACAAGTCATACAAACTTCTAGTGACATTCATGTTGTATTTATGATAATACACCATCTCTGACATATATATACACTTATATAACTATTGAGTTGTATTGATTACTCGATATGAGATTTATGGTTTATATTTTCTTTTGATATTACTTATTTATTATTTTGAATTACATTACTATATTGGTGTCAATGTCTAAGGATTTTATTGGACTGTAAAGTTTATACCATTTTTTTTCTTTTTAGAATTGCAGGATATATAGAATTGGATGGATTTAAGTATAGAGTTTGAGCGATGGAGTCATTTTATAGGCCTTACATGATTTCTAGGACATCATTCTATAGTTTATGCAGGCCTATCACATGGTCATCCAGATGTTGGATTTAGAGCATGACATTAGTGATCCTCTTAGATCATAATAAAGACTATATAACTTAGTTTATTATTGATTTAATGAAAGGAAAGTCAATTTAGATCTTGCATTCTCTAATTTATTTTATTTTTAATTTTTAAAAATTTGAGTTGAGCAGGTTGAAAGAATTACTTTCGAATTTTTGATCGGATCATCTTGACGTCTATTTATAGTTTAATTGTCTCTTGTGTTGTCATTATTTCTATTGCGATTTTCCATTGTTATCATATTGCCCATCCATGACCAAGATACTCCAGATCTATATAGGACTTTATAAGGGCTGACAAAATATGATTCGACCTACCAATCCGATCCGTATTCAATCCGTCATAAATAAGTTTGAGTTTAGGCTAAACAGATTTAAGTCATAAACAGGTCAACCCATTTAACCCATTTAATATTTGGGTCAGATTTAGGTTTCAGATATTTGATCCATTTAATTTATTTAACCCATTTAATATTCAGATCAGGTTGAATCAAATAACCTATTTAATCCATTTAATCTGTTTAACTTATTTAAACTTATTTAACCTATTTAAACCTGCTTAATCTATTTCTGACCTATTTAACCCAACATATTTAATCTGTTTAAGATCTGTTTAAAACTGCTTAACCTATTTCGAACCTTTTTAACCCAACCTATTTAATCTGTTTAACCTATTTAATCTAATTTGATCTATTTAATAAATGAGTTAAATAGATCGGATCAGATTATCTATTTAATAAATAGATCAGATTCAATTAAATTTTTGACCAGTTGAATAAATAAGTCAGATTTTCTAAATCGACCCGCATTGATCCTATCCATATTGAACCCAGTCTGACTCAATTGCCACCCCTAGGCTTTATCCATGTCCCTGAGGTTATTGTAGAAAAGCAAAGAACAAATTGCCGGTATGGTGTCTTACTTTTATGCATGTAACCAAAGGAACTGTAGACTTTTTTTTTAATTTATTTTTTGTTTGTAGTGGACAATATAGGATAAATTTACTCACCGTAACGGTAACAACCTAGCAATACAAATATGACCTTCTAAATTTTAAAAACTTGAATCAAAATAAAGTATTGAATTGTAATCATGAAATTAAATACCTATAAGTACAGACTTAGACAATGCTTTTTGAGATATTACTGCATCATTTCATATGGCCAGCTGGACTTCTCCATTACTGCTGATTTTTTGTGCTGATTTTTTGCTGTCCATATATTTCATATCCATCGAGTTCATTACCTTTGGAGACCTGAAAGAAACTACAATTACTGATAATTTTTGATATGTTACCATGGAACCACACTAATTCAGCCTCCATTTAATGATCTGACTTTTCTACCTTGGTCTTTCTTTGCTTTTATTCCATTAGGGTGGAGTCCTTACCAGAGTCAGACTATTATTTCCTTTTCCTTGGAGGTAGGGCTTCAAACCAGACAAAGGTGTAGTTATCACTGGATGCTGACCTTTCACATGCAATGCTTGCTTTTACCATTGAGGATTATTGCTAATTCCATTCTGACCCAATCATGTGATCCTCTCTTGTCGATACGGACGAAGTTGAGCCAGTGTGGACCACGCCCAAATGTTTTTGAGTGGTTTGGTTCTGAGCAAAGACATTGAATGCAGTCCCAATTGAAAACCACACCACCCTGGAGACAATGATCCTGCCACCCTAGCCAACAACAAGTTGGCAAATGTGCTCCTTCCTTCATCCATTGCGAGTAAGCTTGGCGCAGGGAGATCCCCACCAATTTGATTGAAGAAGAGTGGGGTGGGGGTGGGTGGGGGCATTGAGCATCAAACATTAAAGGCAGAATTGCCTGCGATAGGCTAAGCGTTCGAGCGACATCCCGAGCAGCATAGCCCCACAAAAACTTGATTCCCTTGGCTTCATTAACGCATTCGTGTAGCTACCAGTGAAGTGAGAAATATTCCATGGAGACAACTAGGAATATTACTCTTTCCAACCTCTTTCAATTAACTGTTCAAGAATTTAACCGTTTTGCCTTCAAACAGTGTTTTGGCTTAAATGATACCATCAAAGCATTCTGAATAAGTTTATTATGACTTGTTGCAGACATGTACGCCCCTTTTTCGCTCTGGTTCACCAACATCTCCTTCAATTTGTAGTCTTGAACAGTCTTGGGGCCTTGAATGATGAGTGTTTTACAGATAATTTCTAATTATTCGGTTAGGCTTGGGACAATTTCTATTAGTTACTGCGTCCCCACGGAGGTTATGAATCCAAAGCAGAGTTTGGATAGGAATGAGCGACAAATTATCTAGAGTTAGATGGAAATCCTTATCTCAATTAATAAAAGCCTTCAATGGAAATGGATGGAGGGGCAAGATTCATGAATTCGACTTCGATTACATGGCAGGAGGATTCTTTGTGGTGTTTCTGGTTTGTCTTGACAAAAGACGGGAACTGACCTGATAAGGTTTCGGCTTGTTTTGGATGCTTGTGTTAATACCGGTGCTATGGATGTGCATGAAAAATCACATGCCTGCCTGGTTTTACTTTCAGAACTCTCACAATTAGAATTGAAAAATCTTGGATAGATTAATATTTTCAAAATCCATTAGCTATCTTTTAGTTCTATCATGCTCACCTTACTAACATCAATGGAGCATTTGACTTAAGATAGTTCGAGTTTAAAATCAATTTTTAGGTTATTATAAGAATGTCTTGTCATTCAAATTCATTCCCACAGGGTTGATATCCGCAAAAGATTTGGCTAGTCGAAGCATCAAAACATGAACAAAAAGCTTGGAACATTGACGGCTTGGAAGTAACTTAGAAAATTTAAATAGATTCAATAGTTTGATATATTTTAGGAGCCATTACATGCACAGCAAGCTGCACGAGTAGCCTACAAAAAAAATTTTTTAAAAAAAAAGAAAAGAAAGAAAAAAAAATCTCCAAGTGATCACGGGTACTGTATTAATTATTCAAATAGGATTTAAACAATGAAACATTCATATACATTTTTTTGAAATATTATAGAGGTATCCTTTCATATTTGGATATTTATATTGAGATCCTAAAATTTAAAACTATCAATTAGCCATCAAAACCACAAATTTGTTATAATGTGGTCCAACCATCAAACTGGATCCTAACACCATTAATGGAATGAGGAAAAGATAAACTTACCCTTGCTCCAATGAGGTTATCCTTTATCATTATCTATCTATGCAAATCTCAAAACATTTCATCTTCTATTTTTATCTGCACATATCTTAACACGCCCAATCCTTTGTAATTTATCTACCGATATAGATCAGCCTCAATCATCCATTTGCATGCATGAATTTTAAACAACTTAATTCTTTGTCACCATCTGTTTGCATAAATATCAAAATGCTTCATCAATAATTTATTCATTAACATAAATCTTAAAACACTCAGTCCTGTATCATTCATTCGTCTATATAAATCTTAGAGCACTCCATCCTCTATCATTTATTGTTTTGCATGAACTTAAAGCACTCTATCCTTAATTATTTATATGCTTGTATAAGTATTAAAGCATTCCATCCTCTATAATATATCTACTTGCATAAATCCCAAAGCAGCACATCCTCTATTTCTCCATCCATCTATACAGATCTCAAAGCACTTCGTCCTATTTCATCTATCCTCTATCATCTATTTGTCCATACAAATTTTAAAGTACTCTATCCTTTATTATCAATCCACTTGTATAAATCTTAAATATTTTTCCTCAATCATTCATCAATTTGTACATATTTTAAAGTACTCCATCTTCTATCATCTATCTGCTTGCATATATCTCAAAGCACTCTATTCTTTTATCATTTATTTGCCTGTACAGATCTCAAAGCATTATCTTTTCTATCATATATCTTTTGTACAAATTTTGAAGCACTCTATCCTCTATTATTCATCTGCTTATAGAAATTTCAAAGTACTCTATCCTTTGTCATCCATCTATTTGTATAAATCTCAAAATGGCCCATCTTCCATCATACATCTATTTGCATAATTCTCCAAGTACTCCATTTTTTGTCATCCATCCATCTACACAGATCTTAAAGTACTCCATCATTTATTATTCATCTTCCTGTAGAGATCTCAAAATGTTTCATCTATTGTCATTCATATGCTTACACAGATCTTAAAACATTATGTACATCCTTTGTCACTTATCTATCTCCACAGATTTTAAAGTGCTACTTTTTTCCTCCTCCTTTCAATTCTTATCAAAACAAGAGTTCCTTACTGGATTAGTGGGAAGGAAAGTAATGAAATTTTATAAAAATTAAGCTATGAGATGATCTTCACATAATACCGTTCTCTAGCAGAGACACACAATTGAGCCACATTGCAACCAATTTATTGTTTTAGGGCCTAATTAATATTGTTTAAATTTTTTGGATCTAAATATAGATAGTCAAAATTTGGAGGGATATGTGCATAATTTTTTTTCCTCTGGTGAAAGATATCTTTAGCTCCTTTTAAATAAAAGTCATCATGATTGCTATTAGAATTGCTATGTGCAGCCTGTTCATCTCATTTACTTGTGATATTTAATTAAGAATGAAGCAATAGCATGTGGAGATCAGTAACCCATCAATCTTTTTGGCTGCAATGTTTGCCCTTGGGATAAGGACGCCATTTTACATTAATATTCTGTCAACCTCACCTTCACCGGCCTCACCCTCCCCTGTTCCTCTCCAGGGCAACGGCAAGTCCGTACTACGCGGCCATGCTCCTCCTCAGCCGGGTGGGCCTTCGCTAGTCCTGATCAATAACTATCTTATGTCGGCCGAACTGGGCCCCTCGTCTCTACACATAGAAGCGCTGCTCGGTAATGACAAACCTGCATTCTTATCCGCTTGCCTGTAGAGAAAATTATGATGATAAGATGTAGGAAAAAAATGTAGGAAAAAAAGTTATTGACAACATTGTTTTGTTCTATTTCAACCTAAGATGTATTAGACATCAGCATGTACTTTGATGGCATTTGTATGGATATGGTCGGCTAGGTTGGTACCTACGGGTGTATATGCGGAGAAAGTAATAGATGGACAAGATCCACAATAGATTTAGGGTGAAATCATCTAAGGTGAATTCATTTCATCCAAAGTTTACGGTGAACCTAATCCATTTAATAATTTGGCATATATAAGACACCGTCTAATATTGTCGTAGATAAATATTTATATTGTTTGTGCTACATCATACCAAAATTAATACACCATTTCAATGCCTCGCCTCTACAAATCTTCAGGACGTAGATAATACTAAAGGTCTTATTATAGTGATACACAGCCTTCACAATATTTTGTAAATATATACCGAATGAAATGATGTATCTAATTTTGTGAATAGGAATTGTGTTAGGTTAAATTTCCAACTTTTATTTTTATGACATAGCCCGTAATTGAAGGCATATCGTTTACTTTTGATTGTGTTTGGTTGGAGAATAGGTCAGATCCAAGATTTGCTTCTTTTCTCGGAAAGGCCAAAATAATATAACATAATTATAACAAGCATTGTGTAACGAGAACATTAAAGCTTATATGTACCCAAAAAAAAAAAGAAACAGTAAGGCTTACTAGTTACGATCAATTGAAAATGAACATAAAAATTATTTTAACTGCACTTGATGCTCTTTCATATAGCAGAACTCATTTATTATCAAATCTGTACTAAATTTCTAAGAAATTTGCTTTTCAATATATATACTGAAATAATCTCTAAGAAATTCATCTTTTATTTATTTTGAAGCCTAATTTTATAATGTCCAAATCTGAGGATGCCCGTTCCATTGTGGTTGTTGAAATGATCAGAAGAAGAGTGGATACTTATTGAATTAAGCAATCAACAAGAGGATAAACTCTGACATTTTTGTCTTTCTTAGACTTTGACAAAATTCACTAGTTAGTGTAACATTCTGCAAATTTTGATGACATGGTACATCAAGTTTATAATGTTGCAAATGAAATCTTAAATGAATTTTATCTTGCTCAGTAAAATCTTCGGGATAAAATTTTGCTGACATACAAATATCATCAATTTCAAACATTTTGTACCTGATGTTGGGTTCTAAGGCTGCAATTTCATGGCAATGAATTGATAATCAACTATAGTAATGAAAATCTCTACATGAAAATGATGTCTAATTTAATATGATCTGGTTGATTTCGTGCACTAGCCCTACCAATAATAACGCAAACATTCCCACAATCCTTCTCCATAAGTTTTTAAATGTCTAAGAAAGACTAACTTCATAGCATTGAGAATATCTTGAGATTGAGTTGAAGAGCTTGACGTATGTAATCAGTAATCCTTATGATTTCTTTGCAAAATGTAAAATAGATACAAATCTAAAAGATATAAGAGTATCATATGCTGCACTGCATCCGCATCACCTCACTGAGAATCAGTGATCCTTCTCTATTGATGTTTTGTATAACTAATAGTGTGGTAGCACATTCTCAAAAAATTAGTGATCAATGTTAGATGGGAGCTCCATCTAGTATCTCCAATTTATTGTAGAGTACCAATTAGATTGAGTCCTTTTTCAAATTCAAGTTTCTTGATAGCTAGCTAGCATACTTTGAATCTCTAGCTTAAGCTGATGTAGGAGGATTATTAGACTCAATGTGGATCATTTTGTCCACTTTGATATCTAAGAAGATCATCAGACTCGATGTAGATTATTTTGGTCACTATAGATATTCAGGATAATCATCAGACCCGATATAAACTACCTTGACCACCACAGATATTCAGAAAGATCAGTAGACTCGATGTGGATTAATTTAGTTACTATAAATAGAATTGGATATGATTTAAAAACAAGATCTACCATATTAGGACACCAAATTGCATACCAAACTTTAGAAGATCATAACTTGGTTATATGATATCCAATTGAGATAATCTTTTTCTTTAAGAAAAATTGTATAATTTTTCAAGATCTACAACTTTGGACGAGCCCCTTAGGGGACTTAATTGGATCAAAATTTTATCATTTAGGTCTTAAAACAAATTGATCAAATCGAAACTTTTTTTTTTGAAAAGAAAATTGATTAATAATTATATTCTAACCTGTGAAGAATTAGGGAGAGCAATAGAAGGCAAAATTGATGTAAAAGTTGAGATTTACCTCTTGTATAAGATTAATATTTTTTATGATTTTATATTAATTATATTTTTCTAGAGACTTAATTCTATTGGAAATAGAAAGATGAATCTAACCCAAATTATTCAAGGCGAACATCCTTTTAGAAATTAGAAAATTCTTCTAAAAACTAGTAAGAGGCATCCTACTCAAATTATGCAAGAGAGGACCTCATTGTTATAATAGGATCTATGTACGTCAGTTTATGGGTGTGAAGAATTAATCAATGAAAAAAAAGGAGCTTAAGCCCTACTTGCACAATTCTTCTATATTATCTTCTAATTTTTTTGAGAGAAAATTTGAGTTGAACGAATTGAAGAAATCTTTATTCTTTCTGATTGGATCAAGCTAGTATGAGAGCTTCAGTCCTCTACATCTATAGAAGCCCGGGTGCATGGTCTAGATGCATGAACCATACAAACAAATAGGAGAATGACTATCCATGGTTGAACTATATTAAATGATAAAGATGAGTATGATTTGCTAGTTCTATCTCGATGGATGATGAGATGAATATATTTCTCATACAAATAATGGAGAAGATTAGCAATATCTCAATGATGATGAGATGGATGATGAGTTGATGATGAGATCATCTTTAGATAGCAATATCTTCAACATAAGCAATTGGCAACTCCTACAATAAGGCTATCTCATATATTTAGAAATGAAAATCAACCATTTAACAAAGAAGACTAAGGTCAGAAACCATCTTGAGCAAAGCTAAATGTTTCAACCGTGAGGTACAGAAGCGGACACTTTTCTCACCTTAAGTTTTAATTTAGCAAGAGCTAAATCCCCTAAATACATATAATCATCAACATATTCAAGATATAGAGGAGCTGAAAAAAGCATGGGATATTCTTACTTCTCAAAGCATAAAATCTAATAAATCTTAGCTTCAATTTTTAAAAAATGAGATTGATGCTCTTAAACAAGGTAATCTTAGAATCTCCCAATAGTTTCTTTTCTTAAAAAAAAAGGTTGTTTGATAAGCTTAGCATGCTTGATCCAAATTCTCATTATGAAAAAAATGAATAGCACAGATTGTTGGTCCATGATTTGAATAAGGAGTATAGTACTTATATTCTTGGTATTTCTTGATATCCTAAACAACTTACATTAGCATAATTAGAAAATATAGTTATTAATTGAGAAGCACTTAATACTCAAATACATGATTTGACTATGTCGATCCATCGAAAAACAAAGAGGCTTTTTGATAGTAAAATAAAATAAGATGTGTAATAATAATTTCAAAAATTCAAGAAAATACTAGTTTGAGAATTTGAAAAGGACAAAAATTCTAATCAAAAAAAGATTATAAATTCAAGAGAAATTATTAGAGATGCAGAAAATTTATCCATAAAATTCAAAATTATAGGATGAACTCAAATAATCTAATATTTTATTCTCTACTTCAAAGCATGGGAGAGAGAAGGTAATGGATAATTGGACCATCATGACTGCTATTGTTAATTCTAATTATTTTAGTAGCCAACATGCATATATTTCTATTTCTTCCCTTGTATCAGATATTGATTTTGCTCATGATTGGATTATCAATTATGGATACTCTAATCATCTTACTAGCCATAGAGAGATATTTAATTCTCTATATGATTATACTGACTCTAATGCTATTAATACTAGTGATGATTCATTTATCCTATAAAAGTATTGGTATTTATCTCCTATATTATTTACTAATTCTTCTATTTCTATCTATATTGTTCATTATGTATGAAGAAAATTTAATTTCTATTTCACAAATCATAGATAAAGGATATTCTATTCATTTAATCCTAATACTATGAAGATTTATGCTAATGTTAAAGCTTCTAGAAAGCTTATTACTCAAGGTAGAAAAGTGAACAAGCTTTATATTATATTTGCTTGCAATTTCTTTATTGATCTCTTAAGCATAATATAGTTGATTTATAGTATGCTGGATTAGTTCATATGAATTATAATAGACTTCAATATGCAAAGCATAGGACTAATTAATGAACTTTCAAGAATAAAAGTGAATACAAGTACTATTTGCATTGGATGCCAGTACAGATAAATGCATAAATTAACTTTAAGGAAAGCCAAATAAGATTTTCCCAGTCACTATAGTTGATAAATTTGGACCTCATAAGAAGGATTAGTACTCTATCTTTCACTAGTTTGAGGTATGCCATTATCTTTATTGATAATTTCTCTTAATATACCTTGATTTATTTTGTTAGAGAAAATCATAAGTGTTAAAATTTATCAATTTAGAAATTTGGTTGAAAATCTTTTAAATTAAAAATTGGTTGCTTCTGATAGTGGTGTGAATATATTTCAAAAGAATTTTCTAACTATCTAATTAGTTGTGGTATATGAAGGAAACATATGATAGTGCAATTCGGATTACATTCAAATTAGGCAGGAGAAAAAATCATGACTCATCATGCATTGCCACCCACTCTCATTGAGCCCTCTCTCATCATGCCAAAAATCACAAGCCAAATCCAATTTGGCATTGAGAATAGGTAGATGGGTCCAGGGTAGTGTAAGGATTAAGAGATAGAGTCCCTGTTGGCTTGGACTCTTCATTTCCAAATTAATTCTATACCAAATCAAATCTGATTTAAACCCAATGATAGAAATGAACCTAACCTAATTAGGAGCCTAATTATCTCAATAAATTTCTAACCCAATTAGAAATTAGTTGAGTCCAAGTCCTGATCAAATTAGAATCAAATTTTTTTGCAATCAGGTTTAATCAAATCAAATCCAATCTAAGTCAAACTGAATCTAATTTAATTAGACTTGATTCAAAGCTCTTTACTCAATCAAATTGAGTCAATTAACAATCTAATTATAAATTAATTCTTCATTAATAGTAGAGTCTTAGTCTAGTAGGACTCTCCTTCAAAGTCCCAATCTCAGTGGGACTCTTCATCAGAGTCACAATCTAATTAGACTCTTTAGCCATCAAATCAGACCGAATCTTCTAATATGTGTGATCCCATAGGTTCGAACTTAAACCGATAGCATAGAAATAACTTTCTATACTAATCGATGTAACCATCTAGCAATGGAACCCAACATCTGGATAGGTCGAAAGATTGTAAAGCAATATTCTAGAACCTACTGGTGTATGGTTACCGTATAATTCATCTCTTTGATCCAAATACTCAAAGTAACCTAGGGTTTGACTGTCAACCCTAATATAGTCGATCACATTATATTTCAACCTTTCAAATCTATCATATGGATTATCCTGACTAAGATTTTACTAAATTAAATACACTGATGCATATCTCCTACTAATTTAAAGGGATCAATTCTATCTTGACTCACACACCGACTTAATAAGTACTTGACTGCACCCAGTAACCTTCTATCACTAAATTATAAGCTCAGATGGTCTGATACTAAAGTACAGTGAGTTGCTTACAAGTCACCGTAATGATCTCAAGTCTGAGGGACACTTATACCTGTTGGGAATAGTGTCCCAAAGTCAATCGTCAGCTTGTTGACGGTTGTGCTCATTTTTATATATGTATATGAATTATGAATTAATAAAATTATTTTGATATTTTTCATCATAAATATTTCATCTTCTAATGAACTCCTATGTTGTGGTGAAATCCTTAGGACTATTTAGACTCAACAAAGGAGGATTTGTCGTTTAGTTCTTAAACTTGTTCGCGACCAAATGATACGTTGTTACCAAGGACAACAACGTTTATCGAGCATAGATCATTGTGTGTCATATAAGTTGGTTGTCCTCTTAACCAAGGAGTGTGGAGACACTGGTATGGCATACAGGTGAGATGTAAGGGTACATCTGCATTGAACGTGACCAACTCCGGAGCTATTCTGCTGTCAAGATTTACTCCGATGGGATATGGGTATAATTATCCCTCCGACCTGAGACCGCCACGGTGACTTGCAAGCAACTCACTGCACTTAGGCACTGGACTATCTGAATTTTTAATTCAGTGACGGAAGGCTGCTGGGTGTAGTCAAGTACTTGACTTGTCGGTCCGTGTGTCAAGATGTGATTGACCACTCCAGTTTAGGAGCTGTGTACAGTCATATTTAATTTAGTAAAACCTTGGCCAGGATAGTCCTAGTGAGTAGTCACAGGACTGTTTTGAGTTGAGCATGATTCGGATGATCTGATCAGGGTGACAGTTTAACCCCGAGTCATCCTAAACACGGGGGTCAAAGGATGAATTATACAGTAACCATATTCACGTAGGTTCTGAGTGTTGCGATTGCGACTCTTCGACCTATCCGATCGTCAGGTACTATTGCTAGATGATCACTTCGATTAGTACAGGAATTGGTTCCTGTGCTACCGGCTTAGGTTCGAACCTATGGGGTCACACACATTAGAGGTTCCTATCTGATCTGATGGGTGATGAAGAGTTTCAATGCTCGTGGACTATGAGTCCTACGTGTCTGAGACTCTGTGATCGAGAATCAAAATTCTCTGATCATGAATCCCACACATTTTGGGTACCGAGGTCAAGAGTCCCACTGGTTTGGGACTCTTCGTTCAAGGTTTCATATCGATGGAATTTGATACCCGATTATCCATCGGATTTGGACTCAATATTTATGAGAGATTTTATTAGTGATTTGATCGCTAATTAACTCAATTTGATTGAGTAATTATTTTTGGATCAAGTCCAATTGAATTGGATTCAGTTGGGTTTGACCCGATTAGGTTAAGAGTTGACCTAATCGTCGAAATGGTTTGGTCCCTGATTTGATCAGGGTTGGGCTTAGTCAATTCCTGATTTGATTAAGATTTTATTGAGCCTAATTAAGCCTAATTAAGTTGAGTTTAAATTAGTCTAATTGCACCTAACTTATTTGGTTCAATTAGGTTGGTTTAAATAATGAAACCACCTTGACCCAATCTCCATGCGCCACCTCACTTCCATTGCGCCCATTTTAATTCATGAGAAGGAACTTCTCATGAATTTTTTCCTCACGCCAAGCCCTCTCCACGCCCACTTTAATGTACCAAATGAATGGATAAGGATGATTGATTGGCCATTCAAATTCAAATAAAGTTTGAATTTGAATGGGCAATCAATCTTTGCGCCTTATCCCTTTTTTTACGCCCCATTTATTACATGAGAAATATTTCTCATGAAATCACTCCATGCATAATTTAATCCATGCCCTCCTCTTCTCATGCCTTTAGTAGATAAGGGATGAGTTGGTGTCTATTTGAATTTAAAATTTGATTTGAATTCAAATGTGCAATTACTCATCTTTATCCTTTCATTTGGATAAGACGTTTGATGCTGTTATAAAAGGAGGAGAAGAGTGGGGCGTGTGAAAAGAAGATTTTTTGAGAGAAGTTCTGGGGTGTGAGGAAGTCTTGTGCATGAGAAGGAAGTCCATATCCTT
>KE506437.1:11270-21501 GCA_000441515.1 Elaeis oleifera
AACTCATGAAATTCAAATCTGAATATCTTTCAAAATACACATCGAAAAATGTTAAAATTTGCTCCACTAGACTTCATATCTCTTGTACTTACTCTTGAGGCTTTTGAATCAGGTTTGGATGAAATTACGATTTTGCCCCTGAAATACAATAAATCTTTTTCCAAGTGAAAATCATTAGTAAGCCCCTCAAATGCTTTGTACTCATCAAAATCAATTCAAGGAGCAACACCAGTGATTCAGTGGTATGGAAGTATTTCAGAGGGTATCCTAATTGGATGAAGTCCCGTTTGACATTAAAGTGACAAGCAGAAGCCTCAGAGGTTCGGTACAACTTATAACTGGATGAAACGAAGCATCTTCTAAAAATTATCTTATCGGTCCATCAATTTAATCTGTCATAATCTTAACGTCATGTATATCGAGAAGAATGTATTCGATAATATTTTCTATACTGTTATGGATGTCAAGGACAAGACGAAGGACAATCTCAAGACTTGAGCAGATATGAAGAACATATGCGAGCATCCTCTATTAGAGCAGATTGAGGTGTCACTTGAAAATTTTGAAATCGAAAGTATCTTATACCTTAACAAAGGAGCAGCTGAAGGATATTTGCGAATGGTGTAAGAGCTTTAAATTTCAGATGGTTATGCAACTAATCTAGCTCGATGCATCAATATCAAAGATTGCAGATTTGATGGGCTAAAGAGCCATGACTGCCATGTATTCATACAATGATTACTTCTATTGACTTGGCGTGATCTTCTTTCTAACTCCATATAGAGTTCTTTGACCGAGCTTAGCCTTCTATTCAAAGACATTTGTGCTACCGAACTATCCATCAATCATATCTCTAGTCTTGAGGCTAGCAGTGTAGAGACCATATACAAGTTGGAGAAAATATTTTCTCTCAGCCTTTTTGACTTCATGGAGCATTTTGTGATTCATCCGGCGTATGAAGCTAGGATGGGGGGTCCAGTGCAGTACAGGTAGATGCATCCATTTGAAAGATACATGCATAATCTCAAGAAGAAAGTGAAAATAAGGTCCGAGTTGAAGGTTCTATTATGGAAGCTTATATAATAAAAAGATTTCAAATTTCAACCGACACTACTTTAATCCCCGTGTGCAGACCAAGCTGACTCAAGTGAGCCAAAATGATGGCGATGGTACTAAGGGATCAGAGCAGAAGATCTCAATATTTGCATATCCCGCTCAAGAATTTGGACATGAGGTTCATCGAGTTTTCTTCGATACTGAACTTCGACAGACAGAGATATATGTTTTACTAAACTGTGCAGAGGTCGACTCATATGTCCTGAAGTGTCCATCACAATCCCAACTCTTTAATCACTTATTTTAGTATTCTTATCTTATGCATGTTTAGGCAATATGATGAGATGCTGAAAGGAGAAAATCCGAGCATAAGTGATGAAGAAATATCAACACAGTGCTTAGAGAACTTTGCATGTTGGTTTCATCAATTGGTAAGCATCTATTGTTATTTTATCTGTTTTAATTTTTTAATTTTTATTTTATAATATGCAGATCATTCAAGGGAGTGCGTCCATACTAACGAAGCTGAGACCATTAAGTTACGGGCCTGAAAAATACGTGACATGCTATAATGGCTGTAACGTAACTAGTTTCAAATTTCACACCAGCAATATGAAAATTATAAAAGCACAATGAACAGTGGTGTGTGTATAAAAGGTAGCTGGTGGGAAGATAAGACGGAGAGTGACTACTATGGAATTCTTGAAAAAATGATTAAGATGAGTTACATTGAATGCAATAGTGTCATTCTATTTAAATGCCAATGATTCGATATCGATAATAGTATGAAGGTTGATCCATGGCACTAGCTTATTGAAATAAAAATAGATCAAATACTTATGTCAACGAGCCATTTGTACTACTGCACAAGCTGCTCAAGTGTATTATACTCTTTTTTCATCAAGAAAAAGAGAAAGAAAATATTGATGGGCTGTATGCAAAATTAAGTCTTGAGCTGTTCATTACGTGCTCGAAGAAGAAGAAGAAGAACCCCAATTGCCAGAATACTTTCAAGAAGATGAGACAGTAGGAGTTCATCAATCATTCGATGATGTGAAATTGGATGCTCCAAAAAATCTTCTATGTGAAGATGGCCAAAATGAGGAGGTAGATCCAAATGAGATTGTTTTAAACGACAATCTTCCCCAAGAAGGGGAAGAAGAGGAAGAAGAAGAGGAAGAATTAGAAGAAGATTATGAAGGATACCAAACATCTGAAGAGGCCGATGAGTAGTGCTATATATATAATTCTTGGATCATTTTAATTATTTATTTTGCATCATTTTAAATCTTGCATTGTCATCCATAATTGTACAATTAATTTGATGAATCTATTTATTTTATTTTCAGAGAGCATATATCATATCTTCCAGAGGACGGAGCCACGCTAGCCGAGGACAAAGCTCTCGATGATAGAGCGATCACATGGCCAGCTCATATGGTTCTGCACCATTTCACCGAGTGATAAGCTCTAACACTTAATTTATATATTTTATTTATATTATTTATCATTTGTTAACTAATATAACATTCTTTGTATTAGATATTTTACGCTCAGGTTTGAAGGATAAGATGTCACCAATGACCCCACAGTTGCATGCAGTAGCGACCGCCGGCTCTCAGATACAGCATCGTGGTCGAGAATCTGTTCGGCTTATGGCACCTCTGACTCGGTCAGAGGATAGAGAGATCATCCATATCCAGAGCCGCTCGTAAGTATTACATGCTCAATTAATATGTTTAGAATTTAGTAATTTTAGAGTTAATATTTATTCTTTGAAATCAATTTTGCAGTATATTCAGAGAGCTTTCTGCATCTCACACCGTTATCGGGATCATACGCCGATTGATGTCAGAATCGGTGAACGAGTTCTCGAGTTGGCCGTTGGGAGCTCATGATGCAGCTTGGGAGATATTTCTAGTAAGTCAAAATTAGTTTAATTTTAATTTTGGATATATTGATATTTAATTACATATTAATATACGCTTGCTTTTGTCCTACAGGAGTACTACCAATTCGAGACTTTCAAGATGAGGAGGCTGACCATCAGACCTTTGAGAAAGTGGCCATACAGAGGTTCTGAGATGACCTCTACAGCCTCAGACAGTCTGCCATCCAGCACACCAATTCTCAATCACCATCAGATTGGAGGTCCTTCATGGATCACTAGATGCGGACGGACATATGGTAGATCCTCTGTAACCAGTGGAGCAGCAAGGAGTACTCTGGTAGGTGGCAAAGGGCTCGACAGAACCAGACTGCCTAGCAGGATCCGATTAGGCACATTGGTGGCTGGTTGGCACACATGTTGTGACCGACAGACTGGTAAGAAATATTTCAAAATTTTTTACTAAAATCGTAAAAATTTATATATGCATGCTTTGATTAATTTAATTTAATTATTATTTATTGTAGATACGGTAGCTAGATCGTTTATCAGACCAGCTGCAGTTGTGGGAGGCCACACACCAGTCTAAGAGGACTGGTGACTATTTAGATTTTATGTCGTGATAAATCGGATTAAGAACTTTAAATTTATTTACTAATTAAGTTGTTGTAGGATCTAATTTTTATATTAGAACTAATATATTTTGAACTGTGCAGACACATTATACGGAGTATGTTGCTGAGAGGTATAGTGATGATTCGTCTTCTCAGCCCCCCTGATCTTGAGGGATGGCTTAGTGCCACCAGAGGGATGAGTAGGAGTTGGGTCATAAGATTTGGCCACAACTTTGACCCTCCATCGACTCGATATCTTTCGACGTCCTCACAGGCCTCAACATCTCAGATCTGGAGCGATGCGCACATGGAGGAGGTCGTGCAGAGGTTTCTGAGCCAGCGACCTCAGAACCTCCTGGATGCCACCACGATATGATCGTGGAGCTTCTCCGGGATCCACAGCTATGCGACTAACTGGACTCGTCATTTCAACCATCACATCAGGTAATTATATTACTAAATTTTTTACTTGTTTTAAATTTTTAATTTACAAGCTTCATATATTTAGGTTGGAGTCCGAAAAGAGGATCTAGGGATTAAAAATTCAATCTAATTATCTAATTAATGAGTCGGAAGTGTTTATAGCTCCATATCATCGAATAGAATGTGTAGGAATAATCTGTTCGAAAATTGAAGGAGTGTATCGAAAGATACGTCTCCGTATCAAAAGATACGCATCCATATCAAAATATACTAATATTATTTTATTTTTTCATTACAGGATGCTGGGATATTCGACTCTCATCGATCAGCTACTGGAGAGGAGTGGGAGAAGGAGGAGGCGGACGAGGAGGAGGATCGAACTTGATTTTTTCTTGATGTATTATATTTTTTTGATACTAATTGAGAAAAAATTATACAATTTATATTTTTAATATAATATAATCAATTTTAATTTTGTTATCATATTATCTTTAGATTTTAATTATAACAGATATTGAAAATCATAATTCATTGTGATTAATTAAAATAGATTTTAAAAAATATTTTTATTAATTTTTTTAAAAATTAATTATTAGCGATGGTATTAGCGATGAAAATACTATCATTAATATTTATTAGCGACGGCATTAGTGACGATACTACCATCTCTAATATTTTTTTAAAATATTTAATTAAAATTAAAAATTAGAGATGGTATTAGCGGTGGTATTTTTATCGTTAATAATTATTAGGGATGGTATTAGCCACGAAAATATCATCGCTAATATTTTTAATTTTTTAAATTTAATTTAAAATTAAAAAAAATAATTAGCGATAGAGTTATTACATCGCTAATACCATCGCTAATAGTCATATTAGTGACGGCAGTATTTGCCATCGCTAATATAGATATTTAGCAATAAGATTTTTTCAGATTGATTGTTACGATGGAATTAGCGATGGCGACATTATTAATGATGTTAGCTAGACTATTAGCGGCAGTAAATAGCCGTCGCTAATAGTCCAAATTCTTGTAGTGAAAGTATAACAACTTATCCAAAGATCATATGACTAGATCGCAATAGAGTCTCATCTTCTTTTATATAACCAAGCCCCCAAGTAATAGATCTTCACCTCACATTTAACTCATTACTCCTATTCTTAGATCTTCTTTATGCGATTGAAACTCTAATTGACTTAAATATTGGAGGATCTCCTATCGAACATGTTTCGACAACCTCTGATTACTTCTTTCCCTTCCCAGTTGGACCTCATATTATGCAGGCCATCTCCAATCGCCATATTGCCTAAATACGTGGAGAGAGCTCTGCTAATTTTGATGTTGACAACAGTTATTTAATGAAACAATACTGAGGCCAGCATGAATGTCCAACAGAAACACACAAAACTAATAGGAGTTTATTTATGTTACGGTCAAGGGTCGGATGGGTTAGATGGTTGGCTTTATCTCTATGCATACGTGAGGTATTGTTCGCTTGGCTTTAACCAGTTTTGGACTTCAGTGGGCCTTGATCATTTGGAGCCTCATAGTTTATTCTTTAAAAGGTGCCTCACATGGGATAATCTATATAAATCATACTTCCTCTTGACTCATAACTAATATGAGACTAAAAAAGCCATCCTCCTGCAACAATATTTATAGAATGTGAATCTTTTGCAAACTTTTTTCAGTTTTACAGATACCATGATTGGTTCCAGAACCACACATTCTTTGTCTAAATTCCAAAATGAGTAATTTTTTGTGCACCACATACGGTGCAATAGGAGTGCACAATCCAATAATATTGGTGCATGTAGTGCACTTAGACGAGATAGATATTTAATGCAGCCAACTTTTTTCTTTCTTCAATTTTCAGTGATGAAAATATCCTTCTCTCTATAAAATAAAAAATATTATTATTTTTTGATATTTTATATTACTTTCTATAAATATATATGATATCCCGAACGAAATATATAATTTTTTATGTCTTTATGACATCTTGAACAATATATATGACTTTTTGATGTTTTGTATGACTTTCTGTAAATATATATCATATTATGAATAATATATATGACTTCTTATAAATATATATGATATTTTGAACAATATATATGACTTTCTAATACCTTATATGACTTCTGTAAATATATATAATATCCTAAACAATATATATAATTTTTTATGAATATATATGATATCCTAAATAATATATATAACTTTTTAACATCTTATATTACTTCCTGTCAATATATATGATATTCTAAATAATATATATGACTTCTTGACGCCTTATATGATTTTTTGTTAGTTATTATAAGACATCAAGAAGTCATGCATATTGTTCAGAGTGTCATATACATTCATAAGAAGTCATATATATTATTTAGAATATATATATATTGATAGAAAGTAATACAAAGTATTAAAAAGCTATATTTGTTGTTCAGGATGTCATATATACTTATAGAAAGTCATATAAGGCATGAGTAAACTATATATATTGTTCAAAATATCATGTAAATTATAAAAATTATATATATTATTCAAGATATTATATATATTAATAGAAAGTCATACAAAGTATTAGAAAATCGTATATATTATTCAAGATGTCATAAATACACAGAAATTATATATATGGTTCAGAATATCATATATTTTATGAAAGATCATACAAGGCATCAGAAAGTAATAATATTATTTCTTCTTTGTTCTATTAAGAAAAGATATTTTCGTCACTGAAAATTGAAGAAAGAAAAAGCTAAGCGATATTAAATATCTATCTTATCATTAAGTGTGCTATGTACTCCAATATGATTAGGCGGTGTGCTCTACATTAATTTTAGTGCACTGCATATGGTACATAAAGACTTTCTCAATTCCAAAAGGCAGAACCGCTACCTACATCACCACGATGAAATCTATAGAATTGAATTTGTGGGGGGGGAAAAAGAAATTCAATGAGACTTGCACATATAATAGAATAATTTGGATTGGCCACTTGGCAAACATAGGATTCCATGGGCAGGTCATGTGGCATTAGTTGTCATGTAAAAATGGCATTTAGAAAGAGCCAAATAGATGTATCAATATAATGACTTGGGTTTATAATTCTAATAACCCACGCGGGAGCGGTAGTTCAAGAAAAGAATCCAAACAACCCTGCCTGCTACCAGCTCCACTCACCAAGACTCGACCCAATTACCTGCCCAACTCCGAAGGTTAAGTTCCTCACGTCGGAAGACTCAAGATGGAATAAAACCTATCGCCTTCAGAGAGAAAGATGTTACCTTGGAAGCAATGGGCAGGGACTACTCTTCCCTTTCCACCAGTAAGATACCAATTAACCGGTTGGACATAACTTCGATTCCTCGAATCCCCTCGAATTATAAAGTGATTTTTAGTTGAATTAGGAGTTGATCCATTGGATGAAATGACCCTAATGTAAATCCAACCTGACTTGCACTAGTGGGTCTAAGACATCTGATCCATTTCCAACCCTCAGAGATAATGGCTTGGATTAGACAGATTGGATCTATTTTTTTTAATTCTTTTCCTTTTTTCTCTGTTTTGAATAGAACGGATCAGATCTTCGTTATGATTTAATAAACAGATCCAAATCAAAATTGCCGCTCCTGATTATTTTATTATCTTAGAAATAATGCTATGACATTGCATAAGTTAAAAAGCCCCTTTTGTTAATCCACTCTAATGAAAATTTTAACCTTATTAGGACCTGCCACCTATGCACGTGGCCCTTCAAATCTATTTTGGACTAATTTGATGCTTTTAATTGAGCGATCACGAAGTCATATGCTGTCACCATAAGATGGACAAAATCCATAATTATAAATAAAATAATGCAACCCAACAAGAGAAGTGGCGTGACAAAGTCCCGCACCAACTAAATATATCAGCCGAATGACTCCAAATTTGATAGGTCAAACAGCAGGAAAGCGTGAGAAACATTTGGGGGTGTTTCTAATACTGCTCTATAAAATGTAGATATCTTAGAACTATATTTAGTAGCAAAATACAATGATGGCAGCTGGAGCTATGTCACCCGTTTGCCATTCTTGTTTTTTTTTTTTTTAAGTAGAAGTTTGCCATTTTTGGTTAACTTGAACTAAAAGTAGTTAGGAGTATCCGTGGCATAGAAATCCGGCATAGAGTACACCATCTTGTTTAATTAGGCCACATAGCTAATATTTTCAATGCATATTTAATACTTACAGTTCTATTTTTTATTAAATTTGAATGACGAAAATATCTTTTCCTTCTGAAAAATTATGACATTCTGTACCGATATTATGGCATCCTGCGTTGAAATTATGACTTTCTGCACAGAATGTCATAATTTTTCACAAGATGTTATAATTTTGATAAAATATTTGGTTATTGAAAAATTTTAATAATGAAATATTTTTTTTTATGATATTCTGTGAAAATTACAGTATCCTACGTAGAAAGTCATAATTTCAACGCAGGATGTCATAATATCGATACAGAATATCATAATTTTTTAGAAGAAAAAAATATTTTATCATTCAAATTTATATAAAAATAAATTATAAATATTAAATATATATTAAAAATAATAATAATATAATTTAATCAAATAAGATGGTATTTGTCGTCTTAGATTTTCTGCACCACGGGCCGTACACAAAGAATTTTCCAAAAGTAGACCTGCGAAGTCCTCACCGATCAATAGGTAGTAAAATTATAACTGGTCCAGAATTTGGGCTTCCCCTGTGGTTGGGGCCCGCGTGCTGGCATGTGCCCCAGCATGATTGAGGCGGGTGTCAGGGCTCGCATGGTTCCACTGTAGCTCGCATGGTGCCATCCGGTGTGGCTCGCAGGTGTCGTTCGCTGCGGATGCAGTGCGCAAGCCCTGATGAATGCACCAATCATGAACGAAGCACGTGCCCGAGAATTCCACCAAGTTATTATATTATCCACAATAAATATAATAGCGTGTGAAGAACTAGTAAAAGTTAGTGGGGAATTAGTAGCAGTTGAAGTCCACGACATGGTTCCCATATGATTGGCTACAAATAATGCAACCCAACCAGTTGCACTGTTAATTTTCCGTATGCATATGTCATCTCAAATGAATAAAGAGTTAATAGTGAAATGTTGACAATCCTTTAGCAGAAGATGGGGATAAACATCCAGTAACGACAAATATGCGGGCCATCTGATGACTGTCATTAAATTTTCCTCCAATAAAATATATGAAGCATCCAAGATTTGAATAGCATATTTAGTATTTGAATTGCACTCGTTGAAGGTTTAGGGATCAAGTTGGTTTCGTCACCACAGCCTAGTTTATTAGCTCATGTGTCCATGCCATTTGAATGATTGAAATGATTGTGTATCACTGTATTTCTACCATCGAGTTTATTACTCCAAAGTCCAAAAGTAAAGATATTTATCTTATGAAAAAATTGATCAACTTTTTTATCCAGTAATTTTTTCATACTTTTATGCTTTTCTACGTTACTAAGTTATTTTTTATAAACAGTATTTACGCATAAAATAGATGAAAAACGTACCCAACTAGAAGATCGATAAATTATTTTTCAAAACTAGTAAAATAATCTTTATTTGTTTCTAAAATATCTTTAACCTCGATCCTTTGTTCATTCCCCATCCTCAAATCACCGAATGCCTGTCTCATCCTATTCCCCTTGCTAATCTATTTGTTCGCTGCCCTCATCGATCTGTTCATCCAAAATAATATATTATATATAATAATATATAATAATATTATTTAATGTATTATATCATATATAATTTAGTATAATATTTATATCATAAAAGATATTATGAAAAATATAGATAAAACTTAGTAACTTATTTTAAAAAATAATAATACAAATAATATGGATAGCAAATTCTAGAGCTACTTTTCAATGTATAAAGCTTAACTAAAAAAAAATCTTAACTTAAAGTTTTAGGCCCTTTACCTCAGTGTTCTAGACCCGATTGACTTGTCTGAATCGATTCGATCATCCGTTCAGCAAGATGGACTCATCAAGAAAAAATCCAAAAATTTTCTAAACCTTTTCGAACTAGAATCCAGGATGGTTCAACTATCCTAACCACCCAAGTCAATGATAAAATCGCCCATGGATCAACCAATAAGGGGAAGAGGAACAAGATCTCCATGCCCTTCATCAATTCACTCAATCCTAGATATTTGTCCTCTCTCTCTCTCTCTCTCTCTCCTCTCACTCC
>KE506437.1:45687-65377 GCA_000441515.1 Elaeis oleifera
TTCAATTTTGTAAGTAATGGTAGAGATGTCAATATCTTTTAGATCCTCGAATGATTGTCGGCACTCATCTGATCATAAAAAATTTTTTGCTTGTCGTAAGGTCTTGAAGAAAGATAAATATCTTTCTGCCGACCTTGAGATGAATCGGCTGAGTGCGGCAATCCCTCCATTGAGTTGATGTATCTCTTTCTTGGAGTTTGAATGTTTTATATTGATGATAGCTTTTATTTCTTAAGATTAGCTTCAATTCTTCGTTGCGACATAAGAAATCTGAGAAACTTTCTGGAAGTTAGTCCGAATGCACACTTAGTCAGATTTAATTCATCTGATGTCGTCGAAGTGTGTCGAAGGCTTCTTTCAAGTTTCGAACATGATCAAAAATTTGAGAGTTTTTCACCAGCATATCATCAACATAGACTTTCATGTTATGTCCAATTTGTGCCTGAAATAGTTTATTAACCAGCCGTTGATAAGTAGCTCTGACATTCTTTAAATCAAATGGTATTATTTATAAAAATAGATATTTTGTCGGTTATGAAGGTAGTGTGTTTCCATCTTCGGATGCCATCCGAATCTGATTGTAGCCCGTGAAGGCATCCATAAAGCTCAAAAGTCGATGTCTCAAAGTCGCATCAACTAGTTGGTCGATCTTTGATAAAGAGAAACTGTCTTTCAGATAAGTTTTATTTAAATTTATATAGTCGATGTAGATTCTTCATTTTACATTGACTTTTCTCACCATCACTATATTAGCGAGCTAATTAGAATAATTAGCTTCTCTAATGAAGCCAGTTGGGAGGAGTTTGTCGACTTCTTCGTCAGTGATCTTCTGCCTTTCAAGAGCAAAAGATCTTTTCTTCTGTCTCATTGGTCTAACTTTAGGATCAATATTCAGTCGGTGAGTTATTACTTTCGAAAGAATTTCTGACATACCGGTTGCCAACCAAACAAAAATATCAGTATTTGCTCTTAATAGATTCACCAGTTGTCATCACTCCAGATCAGATAATTACGATCCAATTTGAACCATCTTCTCAGGATTATCTTCTCTTAATGGGATAGAAATCAACTTCGGCTGGTTCATCCCTTTCTTCATTTTCTCTTTGATCTAATTTATCAACGGTCAAAGAGTCTTTAGATTGATTATTCTTTGTAGAGATCATAAAGCAACGTCGAGCAAGTTGTTGATCTTCATATATTTTTCGACTCCATTTCTTGTTAGAAATCAGACCAATAAATGATATGTTGATACTACCACTCTTAATGTATTGAGTCTTGATTGTCCAAGTATGGCATTGTATGCTGAAAGAACTCGGACGGCCGTGAATGTCAAGAGAATGGTATTATGTTGTGGATCTATTCTCGTAGTTAGTGAGAGAGTAATTTTTCTTCCACCATAACTGCATCTTCGGTAAAACCAACTAATGACGTTGAGACTCTTTTGAGTCGGTCGGTCGGTAGTCGCATTCAGAAGAAAATCGAGTAAAAAAGAACATCAGTAAAGCTTTCATTATCGACTAAAATTTTTTTTACGTCATAATTTTCTATCGTCATCGAGACGATAACAGCATCATCATGGAGAGTTTGTATTCTCAAACATCATCTTTCGAAAAAGAGATTACATTATCATGTCGTCATTTCTTTGCTGACTTTTCTTCAAAAATTGCCCCCCAATTCTTCAGTTGCTCAGAAATCATGTTGATCACTTCCGCCATTGGCCGATTGTTGATCGTTTCTTCAGCTTGTGGCTGAGACTGTTGGTCGATGAGAGGTTAAGTTAGACGATCTCGTCGAAATTTTTTGAGATAGCCACATCGGATTAGGACCTCTATTTCATCCTTGAGTTGAATACATTATTCGATATCGTAACCGTGATCAGGATGAAACCGACAATATTTTTTTTTATCGCAACTCCTTGATGGCGCTTTCATCGGTGGGAGATATCTAAGATACTCTTCTCCTTCGATCTCTATTAAGATCTGCACACGAAGAGCAGAAAAAAGAGTATAAGAGTCATATCTGCTGCCATAGTTATTCGGCCTTAGACTCTGTCGACGGGATGAAGCTCCTTTACTGGTTGTTGACCGACTTGATTTGGTCAGAGCTTCATTTTTTTTGTTTCTTTTTCTGATCTTTTCTTTCTGTCTGGTGCTGGTCAGAAGCACCTTCATCTGTGTGAATATACTTATATGTGCACTCCAAGAGTTCAGCATAAGTCCAAGGGAGAGTCTTATCTAGAGAGTAAGTAAATTTGGATCCCCTTAGACCTCTCTTCATGGCCGAGATGGTCATATCTTCGTTGAGATTTCTGACCTCAAGTGTGGCTGTATTGAAACGAGCCACAAAATCTCTTAATGTCTCTGTCTCACCTTGCTTGATGGAGAAGAGACAATCTGATGTCCGTGGCACCTTTCAGCTAATGCTGAAATGGGCCATGAAAGAATGTTCGAGCTGCTTGAAAGAATTTATGCTCTCCGACTGAAATCCAGAATACCAGACTCGAGCAGCCTTCCGAATAGTTACCAGAAAGCCAATGCATAGGAAGGCATCAATCGCCCTCTGGATCATCATGAGAGTCTTGTAACTCTCTAAATGATCAATTAGGTCAGTGGAGCCATCATATAGCTTCATCTACGGCCTCTTGAACCGAGATGGGATCAGCTCGTCTAAGATACGCTGAGAGAGAGGTTGTGCTGTATGGAAGTCAAAGTCGTTGGAAGACTTCCGACCTTCTACTTGAAATCGGACAAGTTAGC
Source organism: Elaeis oleifera (assembly GCA_000441515.1). Lineage (NCBI taxonomy): Eukaryota > Viridiplantae > Streptophyta > Magnoliopsida > Arecales > Arecaceae > Elaeis > Elaeis oleifera. The sequence goes on from KE506437.1 coordinate 48,444, forward strand.
GGTCGATCTTCTTAATTTGCACTCATAGTCATTGAGCCGCCGTTGCTGAAAAAATTCAGAGGTAGAATCTCCTAAAGAACTCGAGGATGGAGAAGCAGAAGGTATACGCGGCCTCTTCCCTTTTTGATGCTATGTACACGAGAAGGAGAAGGAGATCACCGCGAATGATGAGCGGCATGATAAGAATGCCGAGAAAGTGATTACTCGACTCGATAAGAACGTCGAGACGATCGTCATTCTGGAGACGAAAGGGTCAGTGCCGTGGAGGACGGCGACTGTGCTTGGATGGTACTGAATGAGCCATCGGCTTCTCTGCCAGCGGCTGCTGCTGTTGTTGTATCTGTTGTTGTTGGAGGTTGTGCACCGCCTCCGTCAATACCTTCATTTGCTACGTTAGAGCAATAATTTATGCGTCTGTAATGACTATAGGACGTGAAGAGTTGGGCTCTGTCAATGGAGGTGGGGAAGAAGATCTTCCCGATGGGAAGATTGCCTCGCGGATCCTGTAGAATTGTTTTGAGTTCTGATTTGCACCATGATTGCTCGTATGAGTCTCCTTTCTGGCGCGCCAATCTGTTGCAGTCAATCTCCTGTTGCATCCATTGCTGGTAAGGAGCACCTGCAAAATGAAGTCCACAATGACCGAAATTATATCCGGTGGGGATCCTCCGATATTTAAGTCAGTGAAAATGATGAACAACAGATAAATATTTAGAGAGACAGAGTGTCAGCTCTAAAGAGTCCTTACCAAATGCGTTCATTTACCTCCTTTTATAGACGATATGTTGGTAATTGTTTGTGATGGTCAAATATATGGGTCCCACTTATCCCGACATTATGTGATTGTGAGATAGATGGTTATCTCCGCTACTGATCATGTTTTGACCATTATGCGCTTTTTGCGCTGGCAGTTTTTGATAAACCGACTCTATGTCAGTAATCAGAATATGTCGATCGTATGTCGGCAGTTGTGAAAGTCCGAACGACCATCAATCAACAACTCTGATATGTCAATGGTCTTCTGTCTGAAATCAGTTGTCATCATAGTCAGAGTTTTCTAGGAATGGTTGAGAATAGCCAACTGTCGATCGGACAATCGATTGATAGTTGGTGGTTTGTGCTTGTCAGACCGATTGAAAGTCGAAATTAAAAATCGACTGAATTATCTCAATAAAAAATCTAATAAAAAAATATGCCACTTGGATATCAAGATAGGACAACTTCAAAATAAATAATTTCGTTCTTCTCTATCTCTCATCCCTCTTCGTCTCTTCTTTTGTCTCTTCCTCTCATTTTCTCTCTCTTTATTTTTCTCTCACACCACCGAAAGTTCTGCCGGATCCTGTTCTGCACCCCTTTAGCTCCAAGACTCACTCCTTTATAACAATAAAGAAGCAATGCCTCTCATATGTTACTGTGAGATCCAAATATATACCAAATCCCCTAATCAGACCTAGCTTCTTGCTATCCTGGTGGCAACAGGAGCTACCTACTTTTCCAACATTCTTCACCTGGCTTTTATTGCCATGCTGGCCAAAAGATCCGGGGATTTTCTAATATATATTCCTCAGCCTAATTCTTTAGCATTGGTTTCAAAGAATATTGAATAAGACCGATTCATCAAGTGCTAAATGAAAATCGACCATCGCCATCTTATCCAACTTAGCAAATTTTTCATCAATTATAGTAGTATATTTATGCACTTTGCCATCAAATATCATATTGCGGCCATCCTTCACCAGCATGGCCTATATATTTAACTTTCGAAGTGGAAAATTGGTTCCTTTGAATCTTAAAATTTAAATTTGATCAAATTGCTTACTAATTACTATCACAAACAATCTATTATTTCTGTGTTAACCCTAATTCTTATGCTAATTACTATAATCCTAAGAATAATTAAATAAATAATTAAAATATAATAAAAAATAAAACTAGCAAGTTTCATCAAGATTTAATATAGTTTACCTAAATTTCAGTCAATATATCTTCATCAAGTGAGTAAAAGCTTCACTATAATAAATAAAGTATGTGTTCTTTTAAAAAAGTTCATTGAAAGAAATTAAGCTAAAAGAAATACAAAAATTATAAATAAAAAATCAAGAAATCTCATGTAGAAAACTAAGGGTGCATTTGGTTAGCCATTAAAAAGTATATTTTTTGCTTTTTGATGTTTAAAAAATAAAAATCAAAAAATAATATTTGGTAACATCATGAAAAGTAAAAAGTAAAATTAAAAAATCAAAATAATTACTTTATATACAAAGCAAAAATTTTTTGCTTTCCAAAACTTGCTTTTCTATTTTTTTGTTTCCTCACATTTAAAATGCCAAATCAAAAAGTAAAGAGCTCAAATCTTTCTCCCTCGTCGAGCTCTTCACCTCCCACCCCCTTCTCCCTCCCTTCCCGAATCTTTCTCTCTCGTCGAGCTCTTCACCTGCCATCTCCAAGCATTGCTTTTTGCTTTATAGCAACGTAGTTACCAAACATACTTTTTGCTTTTTTACTTTACTTAATAGCAAAAATCAAAAAATAAAAGTATTTTTTAAAAATCAAAAAGTGTAATCAAATGCATCCTAAGTCAGCGAGAGATCATCGAGATATCGAACTAATATAAAAAAATTTTTTTCTATCTCTCCCTCCTCTCTTTTCTCTTCTTTTCCTCCCTCCTTTCTCTCATCCACTCAAGTGCATTGTCCAACCTCATTTGACATCCTTTCGACACCAAGCCCCATATTTTTTTTGAGATAAATTATGTTCCTAATTTCTGAACTAAATCAAATTTCTTAAATGATCTCTAAACTATAAAAAGCTAAAATTTAATCCCAAAACTATCTGAATCGATTTAATGCAATCTTCAAACACGATTTCGATGGCTTTCTCTCACCTAAAGTTCGATGTGGCAACGATTGGCGCTTATGTAGCGCTTATGTGGTATTAAAATTTAAAAAAATCATTGATATGACAAGATGAAGAAGAAAAAAAGCATGCTCTATTTTTTCCTTCTCTTTCTTTTTCTTTCTTCTTGGCCATGGGATCAAACATCAGAGACGGAGAGTTGTAGTGTGGAAGTCTTCACCTACGGGAGAGAGAAAGTTTAGATTGAATGGTAGTGGCTGCTAGTAAGTGGAGGATTGTCGATGTCTGAGGAGGAAGAGCTGCAGTCATTGTGGCAATCCTGGTCGCTGAAGAGGATGCATGGGGGCGGCAGCGACTTAGCCGGCCATCGGAGGTGGGAGTTGGACTGGAGCAGGTGCGGTGACGCTAAAATTTGAGGCCCACTGAAGGACTCCACGGTGTTGCTCAGGCTGTTGGACATCAGTCGATGCGGCGACAAAAGATTAGGAGGGGAGTTCAGATTATGGTGGTGGTGGAAGAGAAATCTGGTTGTGGAGGAGGAAAAAAAAGGTCAGGGAGGGGGAGCTAGGGCCGAGAGGGAAGTTGGTCTTGGCCTTGGGGCCGTAGAGGATGTGGGCGATGTTGTCTTAGGTGCGGGTGGCATCCTCGACGGAGTCGAAGGTACCAAGCCAGATGCGAGCTTCTTCCAGGGGTCTAAAATCTCTGCCGCGAACTACCCTCATGGTCGCTTTCTCGCACTTGGAACTGCACCTTTTTTTATTGATCTAACTCCGCCTGCAGCCACCACCGTCGTCGCCATCATTGCTGCTACCCGCCCTTTCTCATTGCTGACACAAATGAAAGCTGTTATATAGATGAGGGAAAGGAGAGCAATGGATGGGAGAGAGAGAGCATAGAGATTTAAGTAATAGGAATATTGTCCACTTCCTAGCCTCTCTTTCCGAGAATGGGGCCATGGGAGGAAGGGGGCCATGGGGGGATATGGCGGTGGGGAAAAGGAAGGGCCATGGAGGGAAGAGGGCTTTCCCTCTTCTTCTTTTTTTTTCCTATTAAGATTTTGGGGATGAGAAGAAGATAGATAGGGAAGAAGATGAAATTAGAGAATTTAGCTATATCATCAATATTTTTTAAAATATTTTAATCTACGTCAGCTTCGGTTTGAACCATGCAAGCAAAATTTATTAATTCCACGTAAGTATCATATAGTTCAGATAGTTCGAAGATTAAACTTTAATTTTTTTGTAGTGTACGGACCTTTTAAGAAAATTCAGCTTAGATCAGAGATCAAGAACATAATTTATTCTTTTAACACCTCATAATTTTTATTATTTTTTTTAACAATTAATAAAGAGGCAACGCCTCTCTTATATTAATGTGTGGACTCAGATACCAAGTTGCTAGCCGGATTTGGCCCCTTGCTATCGTAGCGGCAACAGGCCGGAGCTACTTCCTAACATGAAGAACCGAGCATCAATCTATTTCCTATCCTGATGTGATGCCCTTTGAATGGCCTAGCCATCGCATGGCACTCAGTTTCATCTCTACCATGATATTTGTATTTTTATGGTCTTAATTTTAGATATAAAAAATATATAACCAAATGATTTCGGGCATTGCTATAAGCGCGATAACTTTTGTGGATATATGGTTTTTGATAAATTGACATGGCAGTATGTGATCAGCAGCGGTTCTTAGCATTGAAGGGTTTTCAATCATAGATTTCCATATCAACTTGTGATAGGAGACGAGTTAGGCCCGCTTCCTTGAAGAAGCATTAGTTCATTGTCATCATACTCATACACATATATGGTACTCGAGATTCTTGGTTTTTGATGTGTAATATTATTGAAATTATAGGATGATGTTTAGAGGACTGACTAGCCAAATACAAATCTCCAAGTTTCCAATAATGGAAGTAGAGTTACTATTACTGGATAGATGTAAATTGTATACAACAAGCAAAAGTGTGGACTATTTTCTACCTTTCCTAAATATTGTTTTTTTGGCTGGAATGAGAGCATATAGTAGATTACATCTATCCAACAGCTCAAATTATCAAAGTGTCATTGTTATCGTCCAATATAGATATGATCAGATCTGAATTGAGATTCACTCTAGTACAGCCAAGTCTAGTACTCTCTTCTCTCTCTCTCTCTCTACATATATATATATATATATACACATAAGTAAGTATGTGTGTGTATACATATGTATATACATGTGTGCATACATACATATATGTATTATTGAATGATTTTTTGGTTAAAATTATTGAAAGATTACTCGTATACCCATGCCCAACCACTTGTGTGCATGAGCTTATGCTGACATGGTAGGATGCAACTAGCTACACGCAATATCTTCTTTTGTGTGAAACCTGAGAGGCATGACCAATCATGCAAGATCCCATCAGCGCATAAGCCCTTGCACATAAGTGGCCGCATATGGCATTGCGTTTCCTAGTCAAAAACTCCATGAACAACGATGCAAAGGGAGCAGGAGAAAGAAGGTGCCTGCTAATCTGGCAATCCCCTGGCCTGATATGAGGGGTGATCTGGTGTTCCCTCGATAAAAAAGGTGATGCTCTGCTGGAAATCACATATGACATGGATGGTGAGATTCCAAAAATCAAGGAATATGAGATGACACGTCCATATGGGTGAATGTTTGTTGGAATTGAATTACATGCAGCTCATTCCGATGGATTTTATTATCATACGCTCATCTCGATGCACCGCAATAGGAACCAGCAGCTATGATTGGTGACCTAGGTATCCCTTTGTGATTCGTGTATGAAATAATGCCAAACTATTTCGATTTCTAACAGCCAATTTCTATAGGGTGGATGATGATGTAATGCAGGATGTGCTCCAATGTTTATCCGAGAGAATGCAAGATAGTGCATCAATCACTAAAGATAGGCCTCTCTCTGCATTGCTCCATATATCAGCCCCACCAGGAACAGGAGTTCCATCTTTGCTTCACGTGGTACCGCATTATTTAATGGAAAAGAGGCATCCCTCACGAATGGGAGTACAGGATTCCTTGACCTACATGTCACCTGAACCACACTCTCCCACTTATGGTGCGGCTGTAGCTGAAAACAAGTGGGCCATGCACGAGAGGTTGGAGTTGGTCAGATCATGTTGCATGTTGGCAAGGAAAACCCACTCAATCATGGAGACACACTACTTTTGTATTGGAAAGACAAGTAGACCAGAAGGTAATTTTTTTTTTTTTTTTTTTTTTAAAAAGGAAAGCATAAAAGTTACATAACTTTTGTGATTAGTGCTTCTAAAGTTGTTCTTTGGAGATCTGTTGTGGTTAAAATAACTATCAACTGATTCTATAACACCAATTAAATTTTCTTGAACGGTCCATATCCTTCTAGCTGCGAATCATGGCGATCGCACTCGGCGAACATGAGATGCACTAAATCATTATTTAGACCGGAGGATGGCAAGAGAGCTGTACTGAGAATTTGGATCGGAAGCTATATTATGCAACTAATTATTAGTTTGATTTATTCGAATCCAATGACTTTATTCTTGATCTTGTTGACTGTAATCATTGCGAATTGATGCCCCAACCATATGCTTCAAAGATGTGTAAATATATCGCCCAGCTACATCCCCTGGAGCTGTGATCCTCATTTGTCACTATGTTAATATAATCTCTCATTTCACCTTTGCGTGGCATGAAGCCAATGACAAAATTTGTCACTATCCTCAAAGGAAAGACGCAATGCAATGCGTACCCGATCGGCCCAGGGATGGCCCGGTCTTTGTGCTTGCATTGCAGGAGAGATTGGGGTGGAAGGCATAGTGATGTTAAGCCTCAACCATAGATTTTCATCATCACTGTCCAATTTCCCTGTGAATTATAGTAAAGACATCAGAAGTTCAACAGGATTGAAAAGCAGATGGAGATCATCCAAATTTTCGCTCTGCCCAATGGGGAACCATGCTAGAAATTTTAAGTTACCGAGCTAATTGTGGGGATTGTTTGGTCTCACTCCCGAGAGCACTTTTCTTGGCCTACTCCCCAGCTATGAAGATGACATATCAATCCGTCTCACCAGAAATATATTTCTTTGACTGCATACAATCATAGGTTCCAACAAACTAATGCAGAAACTGTTGACGACTCAAGCGCACAGGCTCAAGGGAGCAAAAATTCTGAAAAATTATAGATATTTACTTTAGATAATTTTCCCCTAAAGATGTCATTTTCAAGGCTTGAACCCGGAAAATTCTGCTGAATGTATAGACTTTCGTGCAATCCAAAATAAGGTACGTATGAGTCTTTTCACTTCCAAACAATGGAATGTCCAGCAAATTTGTTCTCTTCAAGGCATTCAAATGAAGCAACATACATCTGATCTGATATTAGTTTATTGGATGACAAATAGATTTATATGAAAAGGGTCCATTCGCTACCACCACAGAAAAGAAAGAGAAGAAACAAAGTTTGTTAAGTCTCTATTACAGAACGACAAATAGTTGACATAACTTTGGATTTGTCACCATGGATGACTTAAGGTTGTCTCATCCATCCTCCTTTATTGCCAATCTAGACAGATATGTTGCTCTCAAGTTACAGGAAACGAATAAAGTGAAAGAAATGGTGGTGGTCCTTGACAGTTGACAATCCAAAACACATCCGCTTGAAATCTTTGAGAGAGGATGAAAACACCTTGAAATGATGGTGTGGTAAGAGCCATTAGCACATCCATGGAATCACTTAATCCCTTCATAATCAAATTCATCAAATGCTCCATTGCCATGCGAGGTTACCAGCATGCAACTAGAGTCTAGGATACACCCAGAGTTTCATGGGTAAACCCCTTTTCCTTCTCTTTACACAGACTCAGTTAGGATGGAAGAACATGCCGTTAAAGAAAGTCCACGATCTGCCAGGCATGCTGAGTAATATATTTCTAATCATCTTCACTAAAACAGCAAATGAGCTGAGAAAAGGAAAAAAAATGATGTTGATAACTGAAAACAACAAGAATGAATGATGCCTCCAGAAATGCTTACGTCCAATCAAGTAGCCCCCATTAGGATGCCTCTAGAAATGTCCAAGTCCCATCCTTTATCAACCCATTTAATGCTGCAATAGGGAATCTGAAATTACCCTACGATCATGTACCATTACCAACATCAAATCCAGCCCCGGTCCATCCAGAGTGTGAAGGTCCTCTTCCCTTGGGCAGGATCATGCTGCCCTTCCCTCTTCCCAAATTTGGGATTCTTTCTTTTCTTTTACTTCAACAGCTTGTTGGTTTTGCCCATCTACGGCTGCCTGACCACTATTGTTTCCTCCTGTTAGTGTATTTTCAGGCACGTTTCAGGCACGTTGCCACTTGATTCTGCTGGTTGAAGCTGGGCAGGTTGTGAAGCTGTGACATTGATATCAGTCTGTTGCACAGACTTAGCATCCTGCAATAAGCATAAATAAAACTCACTTCTAAAATTCAATACATGCATACACAAATACTTCATACTTCAATGTTCACTGTGATGTAGATTAGATACAACAACAGGCAAATTACCCATTTACTGGAAACAAATTGTAAAGCTGAGATTTCATGCCACCCTATGTGCACAATGTCATTGGTCAAGTACAGCAGGACCCTTGCTATTTGTGAACTAAATAAAGTTGCAAATGGTTTTAATTAAGTCAAAAAAAAAGAAAAAAAAGAAATATAGATGCCATAAAAGAATAAATATTCCATTCCAAGATGTTGTTACTTTTAACAAAAATATTCGGCCAGTTATAGTCACCTACTAACAAGAAAATCCAAGCAGTAAGACAGTCACTGGATCACAGAAAAATACAGATACTGACAAGGAAACACTAGAATGTGGCAAGTAGAAAGACCTGAATGTTCTTTTGTGATTTGCAAAAACAAAGTGCTTTCATAGACATTAGCAGTTCTTGACCCAAAAAGGCTATATGGAAGCTGTTTCAGCAGCTGATCGGGCTTTTGAAAATGATAACTAGAAAATCAATTTTGGAGTAGCTTTATTAACCAAAATTATACCTATATAAGAGACATGTTACCCAGGCCCTTTGATTCATTCAAAATACTCAAACCCAAACTTGAACATGGGTATAGGATGACACTACAGTTTAAGTCTGCAAAAAGAATTCTTAGATGCTAGAACACATTTAGACACACACACCCACACTAAGCACTCATAAACCAGAGTACATTTAACATATTTAAGAACTGAGCTGCATGTGTCCAAGATAGTCCACAAGATCCATTCATAGATAAGTCATGATCATCCAATTGATAACCTAGTGCGTGGCAGTAGAAGTTACGTGCAACAATAATTGCAATAATTTTCTGTAATTTGTTGACACATGATCTGAGAAGAATAGTCCTTTTGTTCCAAGTTCTCCACCATTCATGATGGCCAAAGAACTTCATATACAGAGTGACAAAACATAATAAAAAATAGAGTGAAAAACAAAGGAACAGAGAGGCATCAGCCAAATAAGTTAATATAATGTAATCGATGTAGGATAGAAAGTATGTTACAGTGGAAGACACTAAATATTACTTACATAAACAACAAAGGAACTCCTGCTAGGATTAAGAGCTGCAAGTCGCCTTTTTAACTCCTCCAGTCTTGTAAGTTGAGCGGCCGTGCTTTCTTGGACCTATTCAATATGCAATAGGAAAAGTATTCTAAATTAGCACCATACTGGCTAAAGGAAGAAAAAAAATCAAAAGAACAAAAAGAAACAAACATACCAGCTGATTTACATCATCACAGAGCTTCTTCTTTGTTTCCTCCTCATCCCTAACAGCTTGAGATGCAGCTTCCCACACCTAGAATGCCAAAATCATTTTATTCCCATGATCACCCAAACATTGGTAATAATGAACCAAAAATGTTGAAAAGATGCAACAAACATCAACCACAGACTTCATAGACTCTCATCTTTCTAAAACATAATTGAATTGGTTATAATTGTTGAAACGAAATGCAAAAGAAAGGGGTAAAAAACCTCCCTCCTAAATATCCAATTTTATGCATACAGTATCTATTGATGATTATTTCATAACTCAGAAATATGAAAATTAACAACTTCTAGCAAATATGCAAAGTGTTGGGACTTGCAGAAGAAAGAAATGAAGGGTCCCCAGAAAACAAAGTTCGCAACATATCATACAAAAGGTAGACTTAAGATAAAACGTAAGAGAGAAATAAACAAAGAGATGGACAAGGCCACGAGGGTATATTGAAGAGTGTAAATTAGATCCTCTTATTTATTGAATTTCTAAAGTATCTTTCAAGTGGTATTAATATTAGTCTACCAGGAAGTTTAGGGCTTCCCCTAACTATGGCAGTGTTTTAGTCATGTTTCTGAATCCAGTTTTGATAAAAAGTTTGTGTTAGGTGTCGTTGTATTTCAGTGATGACTCAGGCCTAGTTTGAGTATTTTGGAGTGTCCTAGAGCCATGATATGATATTATTCTTACCCAAGCTCCCCATTTTCAGAAGTTCAATTGTTTTTGAAACTCCATGTTTTCTTAGTAACAGAAAAATCTCCCATTAGGTGTGTTATTATGAGTAGGGTGAATGTCGTAAGAGGGGGTAGGGAAGGAATGCAAAGATGTATAAAGATTTTGTGCCTTTAGTTCTTCTTTTGAAAGAGAACAAAGGGCAGTTGCCACTGGTGACTCGTATGCTTTCCAATTTATTTGAGATGAGAACAAAATCCCCTATGTTTCAAGATGTTGAATATTTCACTGTTCTTTCAATTTCCTTGATCCAAAATTCAAATAAAGTAAGAGATTACTCAAAATGAAATAGTTAAACTTTTTTTTTTTGTTGGCACAAATAAGAGCCGGTAATCAAATTTAGATCGCTATTGGGCATGGAATCAACTACTTCATAGCTGAGTTGGTTGTCATAAAAATTCAGTGTGCTGAAATCCCTACAAATCCAAAAGTTCATCACCTATTTGCAACCAGATTCAAGATTATCCTGGCTTGATTCCACTACTAATATAAGTTCCTTGCATTAGGGAGTTGATTATTCAGTGAAGAAGATTTAGATTGTATTTTGCATGCAATTGACAAGTCAATTATTATACAGAAACAATATGGTGAACTTAATTAAACTACAGCAATTAACCCTGAAAAGATGAATCAAAAGATTTTGTATGTTCATAACATTACAAAATTTATTTCATTTGAACAACTTGATGTTGAGATGAAATCCGAGTATTAGAATGAGGTAGTGACAAAGTTTTCTTCTGCCATCTTAATCACATAGATAGTTGTGAAATTTTTCTCTCAAACAAGCTCCTTGCTAATTGAGTAATCAAAAACTAGAGTAGAAAGTAGCATTCCACATATCTAACATGATGGACATATAAATCAAGAAGAGGATCTATCCTTTAAAGATCTCAAAAGGCAGCCAAGGCTGAAGGCAGAGATACACCCAAAAGATGAGTATCATGTTTTAGGATAAGCCAGCAATGTCGTTCCTTATGTTGTCATATCTGTAAGAGTCCACAAAGCAAATAGTGAAATTTATTCCTAGTTCACTACCAGTCATCATCTATGGCACTTTCTCAAACACATGGATAGAATAACATGCGCTAGTCCATGCCATAAAAGGATACTATCTCGACAGGATTAGGGCACCACTTCAGGATAGGTACCCTGTATCTTGTGTATCTATCTATGCTAACCTATTTATGTTTTTGCTAATGCATGCACACAACAACATTGACCAATATTGACTTGTATGGACTCAATTCTGTTGCATGACAGTCTCAATTTTATTGTTACAAACTCTAGCACATGCCAAACATGTGACTAACAAAACTATGGCATGGCACATATTATGTTATGCTGCTTTACAACCCAACCCATGACCAAAATGGGCACAACAAGTAACACGTTAATCCTTGCTCAAATTTGTCATTTTCCTCATAAAATTGTGCTTTATGAAAATGCTCTAATAAGAGCGACTCTGTAATGCCCTAGGATCTCCCTAAAAAAACTAGCTAGAAGGTGTTATTTAGGTTTTTGGCCCTATATAAGTATCTAGGATCTTCCTAGCACACAACTAATGTGGGACTAAACACACACCTGCATGAGTCCTCTAATATCCCTCATTTAAGCTTTGGCATTCTTGCTAGGCTATGGGTTCAAATTTAATCAAATTCAATCATAAATATCAAATTGACCCATGGTCAACCCAAAAAGGACATAGTGTAGTGTCCCTAGTTTGCATCGGTCATAGGCTGGGTCTACTCTAATATATTTGTAATCTAGAACTAAGATTTTAAATCTCATGGGATGAGGCCGTCCTGCTTTTTTCATGGAACGGGACGCATCACCGTCCCGCCCCATCCAAACTCTTGGGACGGGGGATGTCCGAAGATGTCTCGATTGAGATGTTGGGATGTTAGAGGGATGCCCTATCCCGACCCCCCCATCCCAATGTCCCATAAGACGTCCCACTGGGATCTGAATCCTTGCCTCGGACGTCCCTCCAAAAATGCTAGCTAGAAGGTGTCATTTGGATTCCTTAACATTGTATAAGTATCCAAGATCACTTCAGGAACAATTGATGCGGTACTATGCACATGCCTAAATGGGTCCTAACATAAGCAATTAATCTCTAGGCATCCCTTATAAGATATCACAAACAACAATTGATTTGGTGATGCATGAAGAAAATTGCTCCAACTAGTAATTGGAGCAAGATACATAACGATGACAAAAAAAATGGTGTTATCGATGATGGACCAAGGGTTCCATATTTTAAATCAATTTACATATATTTTATAACACGCTTCTAATCTGAAAATGCTCCACTGAAAGAGCATATTACAATGAATAGACAATATGCAATTTGTAAATACCATGTAAGGGTTGCATTTTATGGTTTATGAATGACCTCTTAGAGTGGAAATTTCAAAAATGATCCAATCACAATAATATGTTACTAACTTTCTCCTATAAGGCATTCTCTAATCAATACTCAATACATTCAAACATACTGCCCCTCAGGCTAAAGTACAGTGGCATACACTAAGCTGCATTGCAAGTTAGGAAGTTGATGGATGAAAAACATTTAACAATAACAAATAAATCATAAAAAGGTGAATAAAATGCCTACATAAAACAAAGAAAAATAGAAATGTAACAAGGAAAACTTCCGATAAGGTACATGAGAATCTAATGCTAGCAGAACAAACCTTCTTCGCTTGGTCTTCCTTGAGCTTAGCCACACGTATTCTTTCACTTTGTAGTTCAATCTTCTTTCGCAAGTGCTCGAGTGCTGAAAATACACCACTATATGAGAAGGAAGATGAAAGAGATGAACAATTAAATTAGATAAAAATTCTATACTACATGAATGAGTCAAGTGTCTACAAATGAAGATAAATGAGATGGTGGACCTACCTGCTTTCTTTGGCCCCGCTGTCAGTTTCAACTCCAATGTAAGATTCTCCAATTCACGTTCAACATGACGAATCTTGGAATAATTTCTTGGATATATCTGAGTCATTTATGAATCTTTGTTAAAAGTTCACTAGAGCAACTTTATGAGCTAAGGAAATTTCATCCCCAATCAAACATTAATACATATAATGGTTCAGCTTGTCCGTGACAAATTTGTGTAGAATTTAAAGCTAATAATAAAGGAATAAAAGCATTGCCTTCTTGTAGGACCCCTGTGGATATATACTTAGTCCAACATCAGTTATTCGTTGGGAAGATCTTGAGTACTTATATAGGCCAAGGACTCCAAATAATAACTTCTGGTTAGCTTTCTGTGTGATGTTCTGGCTATTGCAAATGGTATCAAACTGGACCCAGCCCATAATTCATACGGACTAGGGGATACTACAGCAGATGTTCATTAGAGTGATCACAAGCTGGTCTTGATATTTATGAATGGATGCATGGGTTTGACCCTTAGTCTAGCGAGGACACCAGGGCTTAAACAAAGAGAGTATGTGAGGACTTGTACGGGCTTGCATCCAATCTCACATCGATTATTTGCTGAGATGATCTTGGGTACTTATATAGGACTAAGGAACCCAAATAACACTTTTCAGCTAGCCTTTTGGGGTGAGATCCTGAGTTGTTACACCTCTTTTATCGCAGATATGAATCAAAGCAACATGTAAGTAAAACAGATGAGAACATGAAAGAAGAGAAAAGAAGGAAAATCATTGCATCTCTCTCATATGTGATGATTGTATAATTATATGCTCATGAAAATATCTATGTTCTAAGCATGTAAAAACATTTCAATTTAGTAAGAACTTTGACATTCATAGACCATTTAAAGCTTTACTCTCTTTTGACATAAAGATGCAAGGGGAATCCTAAAAAGTCTCTACTTAGTCGTTCAATTTTCTGTCAATACAAGTGTTTGGTAAAAATAACTAAATCCAATTAAGCATCTATGTCCTTTATTTCTGTTACTGTTCTACATTCCTTTTAATTCTTAAACTACCTCAGCAAAATAGAAACTGATGAAGTCTGGAGTCAACAAAAGTCCAAATGTTTTGTCTTTTGCCTTTGCCTTCTAAACATTGGCAACCAGTTGAGAAAACATTATTCAAGAACAATTAGGTAGCCGGACCTCCAATCTTCCTTAACTTTGGTAATATAGCTAGCCTCTGCGAAAAACTTGATGTAATGTAAAGATATAGTGATGGGTCATTGGTCTCACCATGTTGAAGTTCACACTAGTAAAGGAAAACAAATCAATGTTATATTTGTTCTTTGCTGCATTACTGCAAAATAGGAAATGAAGATTGCAACCCAAGCAAGGATTATATTATCCACATCGACCTTTCCAACTAGGAAAAACTCTTATGTAGCCTACTTTATCATGCAATAAACAGAATTATACAAAAGATTTACTACAAATTGTAAATCCCATCACTTTGGTGATTATATGGAAATTGCTTAATTGCTTTTTGGATATCAAGCTTATATTCCAAAACTTATTTAGAAATAAACAGGAGTTGTGGAAAAGAAGTTGAAAGGAAAAATGACTGATTTTCATGGTGCACCCCTAATCATGGAGCAGGGAAAGTAATTTTGAAGCTTTTATACTCAACATCTACTACATGAACCATATCCAGTACAACAAAAACATTACATGATCTAACCAACACAAAATAGATGAGACTTGAGGAACCACTCCAACAAGATGCATCCATATTTTCATCATTATCTTGGCACAACTTCAAATTACAATCACACCTCCGCCCAACTTTTACATTGGAGAAACAAAGTTTAGGGGACAGTGCAAACATTATACAGCAAGAAGCCTAACATCTTGAAATATGTTATGCCAGCATTGTGCTAATATGATGCACATGCAAGTGATAAGATGCAGCTGGACTCCAAATTTTGTCAGGTGCAGCAAGTAGTAGTTAGCTAGACTAAAGTAAGAGTCACAAGATGTTATTGATTCACTGGGGACTGATTCACGGCCATTAAGGAACCCTAACAGCTTTTCCTAAAAAGAGCATCCAATGCACGAGACTCCCTCCACTACGGAGTTTGGAGAGGGTCAGATGTATGCAACCTTACCCTATGAGGCTGTTTATGTGTTTTGAACTTATGACACCTAGATCACAATGGAGCAACCTTACCATTACACCAAGGCTAGCCCACAACCCTAATAGTCAAGGTTTCAGGAATCGATATCGAGATCCGTATCGATTTCTGATCGGTATGGTACAGTACCGTATGGTACCATACCATACCGATGATAAAAAAAATCAAAAAAATCCTATCTAACCGCAATTAAAAAAAAAGAAAAGAGAAAATTGGGCTAATCGGACCGAATCGGCCCTGAACCGTACTGAACCAATCCAAACCGTCCGATTTCGGGTGGTTCGGCCTTGAACCATACCGAATTGACCGGTACAGTGAGGTTCGGGGTGTATTCCAAAAAATTGATCTGAACCAGACCGATTCTCCACGGTACAGTATGGTACGGAATATACTGACCTTTTCAAACCGATACGGAATACCATGCTAATAGCTTTTCTTATGTCTTAAAAAGAAGAAAGAAATCCTTTTCCATTTCAAGTTTATTGGAAAGGAAGCTTTGTGGTATTTACAAAAGTTTCAAATTTTTAGAAACAAGAAATAGAAACCAAGTTTGATGATGATGATAATGGTGGATATAGCAACAATAACAGTAGTGGTGACTGGTGAAAATGGTTATAGCAATGACAATGTTGGTGGCGAAAATGGTAGTGACAATATCTCCAAAACAAAACATAAAATAGAAGTTGTTGCAAGTAGAAGTTTTCTGTTGTTGATAATTTTGAAAATTTTGAATATGTTTCTTAAAATGAAGAATAGGAGGTAGGTTTACCAATATCATAATTTCTCTGTTTTCTAAAACTGAATACAAAGAACAGCAACTCGACCAAATGCACCATGAGGAAGTTGTATGTCCTAAAGCTAGTAACATGGTAAGGATCTAAACTTAAGTGCATATCATATGATATTGTATGATACATGGTTTGCAGTATCGATTTTGGTACCTTTATCGGTGGTTTGCAGTATCGATTTTGGTACCTTTATCAGTACTATGCTAATATAAGGTCATTACAGGTTAGTTTGTGGTACTG
The DNA here is from genome assembly GCA_000441515.1 of Elaeis oleifera. Classification (NCBI taxonomy): domain Eukaryota; kingdom Viridiplantae; phylum Streptophyta; class Magnoliopsida; order Arecales; family Arecaceae; genus Elaeis; species Elaeis oleifera. The sequence goes on from KE506437.1 coordinate 64,959, forward strand.
ACACTAGGTACACCCCTTGTACTAGGTATCAATTTGATCTCACTATGATAGCAATGATTTTCACTGTTCCCAAATGTTTTATAACTGACTACACCTCAAGCCTCAAAGTAAGGAACAAATGCCTTTGGGTTCCTTGCTTAGGCTTCCTAATTGAAGTATCTGAATTAAATAAGGCTTGCACAAGATGCAATTCACCCTGCACCTTAGTTAATTCTATGAAGGCATGAAACTTACACTTTGAATATTTCAAGCATCAATAGTAGGCAAAGGATAAGTTTTTTTTTAGAAAAAAAAACAAAATTGAAGTTGCATTAAGATTTTGTGCGTGAAATAACTGAAAAGCTCGGATAACCTTTTTCATAATTTCTCAATAACACTAGAACACAGGTATTGAATGAAAGCAATGCATTTTTTCCCAA
>KE506437.1:69649-99336 GCA_000441515.1 Elaeis oleifera
AAAGAACTACCTCGTATATATATATATATATATATATTATTATTATTTTATTATGTAAAATTTTTTTTATCAATGATGGCATTTACCTCCTTTATCATCATCAAAAAAGACCGCGCCAGCTTCGCATGCCTACGGTTCTTTAATTGCTTTTCTGGAAAAGAAAAACTTTGATGTAGAGATTTGGCACGTTCGATACATTTGCAAGATATCATGAACGACTATGATGTTGAATCTGATAAGTTTTAATTGATTTAATATTTACAAGAGGGAGCTCGTCAATTAGATAGATGCATGAAGAATCGCAAGCAGTCAGAGAGAAGGCGGGAGATCAACCGTACCATGATTATCCATGTTCAAAACTCTGATGATGCAGTCCAAAACTCAAATCTAGAACCTCTTATGACCAAGCTGAAGGATGAATCATTAAGGCAGTTATGTTAAATTAGCCGTTCATGTAGCTGAAACTTGTTTGCATATGCTGTGAATCACATGAAACATGCAAACATGCAGGGCTTTCAGGTACATGAGATTGTTTATTCCGAAATTTATTTGGTGACATGGCATATAGCGGCTACATCACTGTGTCGACTTATTAGTCGTATGAATCTAGGTCGATCAGATCATACAGAGGAATCCATCGAACACTAGCATTGAGCAAGGAAGTTATTGAGCACGTGATTGGCAAAATAAGAGTTACAACAAGCAGTTTAAAATGTTACCAAAAAACCAAGCAGTTTCAAATGAAAATCGATTTTTAGAAGAGTAGACAGTGGATGGCTCAAAACATTTATCAAGCTCAGAAGAGCGGGTTAAACCCACGATCTCTCATGCAACTTCTAACCGACCACTGCTTGTAACTGTGACAAGAGTTCCTTGGATTTCATTTTGTGATTCTTTTCTCTACTGTGACAACCACTCCATCCTGGAGAAATAATTGTCTCAGTTATTTATGATCTTTTATGGAATCAAATTTCTATCGGTTTTATACCTATGAGTTACTTTTTTGGTAAAAATACCTAGGTGTTATTAATTCCTTCTCCTATTTCTCTCTGATATTCTCATCCTGTTAGAAATTTTAAATTCTTTCACCAAGGCAAACTGGAACCTGTCTTCTCTAGTACTTGTGATTGATTTGATTGATCTGGCATGCCAATGAGCTAATCGATCATAGAGCAGGTTCTCGAGAAATAACTATAATATCTACAAAACCTTAGTGCAATATCTTTTTTGAGGGGAACCAGTTAACGCAGTGTCAATGCCAATGCAAGGATGCCATGGCTCTGGGCATCTGGTAGTTCTCACCTACTTTCAGTCAGCGGATAAAACGTCAATGGAGCATTCCTTGGACAGCAAGTAGTTGCAGCTCGATTTCCCTTGTTGTCTTGTTTAAGCATGGTCATGCTTCCCAAAACCCTCCCCGGCCCCCACCCCAGCAGCGAAAAACCCAAAGCCAGCAACCTTCATTGCGACCAACAAAAAAAAGTCAACAACCTTCATAACATACTCATATTCTGACTTGAGCTAAATCCATTTACCTCAGCAACTGGTGCTTTGCTGAATATTACAGCAAGTGCAAAGATCGAAGCAACAAAGGTAGAGCATCCAATGCAAGGTGTTAGTGGAGATCTGGTAATGAAGAACATGCTGGCAGAGGCACAGTGGTAAGGGGCGCTCAAGGTAAGATAGTGCCCCAAAATGAAACAGTAAAGAGTGGATGCATCTGCATCAAAAAATTTAAAAGATGGGATACGTTGAAAATTGCACCACAGAGAAATGGTGCCATCAACGTATGAAGATATACACATACCTTTTTTTCAGAAGTCTACAATGCATATAATAAACCTAACAATCTAACATCAAAAGGGGGAAGGAAAGCCAATCTGATGCGAATGATTGTAACATTTCCCATACTTGCGATCAAGTGGATGACGTGGTACATACAACTATAATAAATAAAGCCTACAGAGAATGAAATGTTCCTGAATTTCAAAGTCGCTTAATGTAAGATCACTGTTTGTCTTTCTTACCAAAGTTAAAATGTTCTGGGATTTTCATATGGCATTTATATTTTATATATTTTGAAATACAGGAAAAGAGAGTTGTTATCTATAAACTAACCTGTATATAAGTTCAAGTAAACTCTACACATGCACAAAAAATTAAGTTAATCAGCTACACTTTACCAAAATAGACTAGTCCCCTCCACACAACAATAAGCACCGCTGACGTGCAAAAGTATTGCCCATATTATGACATGAAGTTTGGCATGATAATTTAGCACCTCAAAATTAAATTGGAGGCAAGTAGCACTCATGTTAAACTCAACATCTAAAGAATATCCAATTAGAACTGGATCTAGCAAATGAACATGTTTATTATAACATCTAACCTTACTGGTATGATACAATGATGGTGGTGTCATCAATTGAAGTAATCAGATGGTAACAGTAAAGTATATATTGGGTGCACTTTCATAGTGACTTGATAGCGAAAAGTGAAGCTTTATATATACAAGGAGAATTATATAGGTAGTCTTCGATCATTTGGCTGAGTTCTGTGTTGCATGCAGAAACAACTACAAAGAACAGCAAATGGTAATTGTAGATGTACACAAATATGCAAACTTCAACTGTAAGGAAGCTTTTCTGGAATAACATATGGACATGACAGTTCAAACCAATCTCTTTACAAGTCCATAGGCAGAATGCAGCAGCACATGGAGTCTGAACTATCACTAAGTGCGCATTGCTTAGCTGCAGGCTCCTTTTTTCATGAAACTGCACAATAAGCACGTCCATGGTCAACATTTCCATTATAGCGTGTAGGATTTTTTTTGCAGTCAATGAACTTTCTTTATTGATTTTCCTACCTTTGAACATATTCAAACATGCAATATATACTTCCAGTAATTCTTCACTAGTGTCTTGCAGAGAAAAACCAGTAACAGCATATTTGGGAGGGTAAGACGAAGGGCCGCTTATATTAAAAAAATTACATATTCAGACCATGAACCTGGAATGGATTGTCTTTCTGATATGTCTTAAATTACTTTCTGTTTCTTTTCTTTCTTTTTTTTTGCTCTGATATATATAGTAGTACTTTAATGACTGTGATTTTCTTCAATTTCAACTTTATTGTTTTTTTCCATTTAACTGAACAATAAATGGCAAAGTTGTGAGGATGGCACAAATATAACAATATTCAAAATTTTGGAAACTCTAAGCCTTGGACATAAGATTTGAGATATCTTGAATCATTCTTAAAATGAGATTACCACTTTTACAAAGTAGTATTAGTTTCAAATGATGGACAAGCTGCGCACCTCAAAATACTACCTTCATCTGTAGAGAACTGAAATACCATTCAAACACTTAAGCAGTACCTTTAGGCCAGTTCAAACACTTGAGGAGTACCTTTAGGTCACTGTAACCAATTGGAATTGTCTTTGCTGAAGCAGGATGATGATGAATCTAGTAGCAAGTCAAAGTATGGAGCATGGGGTTAACCTGGCTGACAAGCAGATCATTGATGGTCAACTCATCCTACAATTAGACATATTGATTCACACCAATTCGGTGACCACCTATTAACTCTAATCCCCTTAAAAACTCTATTTGACCCTCTTGACCTACTTGTTTGACGCTCATATTCTGGTTCGCAGGAAGAAAAAATATTAACAAAATTAGTGCATTAATAACATGCGCATCTATACTACTCTAATATGTGATCTCCAAATGCCTATAAAAAGAGAAAAATTTGTAAGTCAACACCAAGGTTTGTTATGCCATATGGATCAGAATGTTATGCACTCACATGGGTTCAGATGCATAGTTTAGTATTCATACAAGAATGATGAGGTCAATTTATGACTATGTTAGGAAACAAAAGAAACATGCAGACAGGAGTATAGGAGTTAATACCAGTTAAGGATAAAGTGAAGAAGCAGATTTTTATGATATGGTCACGTACAACAAACCTTGGAGGAGAATCTAGTAAATATTGGGACACCGTTTGTCTATAAGGCTCAGAACGAGGAGGGAAATGGTCATCCCATCCCAAATGAGAGTTATGGTAACGATTTTGAAAAAAAATTGCATAACAGAAGAATGTAGCACTTGAAAGCATAAATGAAAAAGAAGAATGCATAAGGATAAACCCACTACTTGGTTGAGGTCTGGTGGTCAACAACCACAGAAGATCATAAAGAGGCTTAAAATTCTGCAAAATTCTTGGCAAAGTGCGAAACGATAATTTGTAGATGGTATAAGATACAACTGTGAGTTCAGATGTGGACAAGTTGCAGATTGTTACCAGCAGCAAGCGTTGTTTTTGGTAAAATCATCTCCATACTTGCAACATCCGGCTGATGGGAGACAAGATAAACTGTGTTCAGTATAGAATTGGCAAGAATGATCATCAAAATCAACAAAATATGAACATTAGTGACAATTACGATGGTTCATCATGTTCTCACGAAAGACAGGTTATGAGATGCAAAGGATAGTTTGATTGTTTAGTAACAAATTTAAAGCTCAAGAATTTTAAATAACTCGACAAAATAAGTAAGATACAAATGAAATTTAAAAAAAAAAAAGAACTCAAAGCTTGAATTTAGTAAGTAATGTTTCAAATGTTTGCAGTTCATGAGATAATAAAAATGCATCAGGTTGTCTCTCATCTGGAAAATTTCCTACAAAACATTTAATTCACCTTATGAAAGGAGAAGCAACAAGCTTGACAATCTCCATCCAACCACAAGTTCTCTCCTCAAGATTAAATTTTCCACACAGAATATTTAATACATCTCACAAAAAATTGAAGCATCAAACATGACAATTTCCATCTAACCTAAGTAGCACACTTTATAGCTACCATATTCCAAGTCTTGACGATACACTCCACAGTATAAGAAAGCTCATATCTTACCAGGGCTTATGCTTCAGTCGGTTCAGGAAGTGTAATTAAGCGTGTTGTTGAATCATATATCAATGTAGTGCCACAACTGACAAATATAGCAATGTCAGCATTCCGAACAGGGAAATCAATATGAATGTCCAATAATTTAGAGACTTAACAAAAGGAATTCTTGCTTGATGAAAATCTTGACAGAAGGAATTATCAAGCTTGAAAACATACTTTGAGCATTTGACAGTATTTGTAGTACTGCTACTAGGTATGGTCAGTATAGTTCCAAAGAAGGAATTGTTTCTGTGCCACAGTTTGGACAGGGACCCTGGGTATACAAAGTATCTATTAGATTACACCTCTATTAAAAATGGCATTTCAAAACTTTAAAACTGTAAACTAAGAAGCACAATATTAATAGGAGATTCACCTTTAAGATCAAAAAATCTTTCACAATGGCATTGGTGAGTAACTGGGATAACCAAAATATAAGAGGCAAAGCAGCAAACCATGTGAAAATGAAACTGAAGGGCTCTGGCAACTGCATTACGACAATGAACTGGTCAGTCAAGAAGCAATTTTAATAAAGTACAAGTATTGGATAACGGCAATTTTGTAAGCAAAATTTTGCTAAGCTAAGTGAAGGCTTCAACAGTACAAAGGAAAGCAAATGATGCATTAAGACTAGTTAGATACACTAATGGAGCACAAATTGTTAATATGAAGCAACAGGAATTATGAAAACCGATAAATTGGAAAAAAGCAAAAGGTATTGGAGCATAAAGGTTACTTGCAAGTCCTAGATGCAAGTTCATTCTATCAACTGGCTACTTCTTAAAGTGCAATTAATCCGGCCATCAATCTATCATAATAATTTAGTAACTAATGTTATTTTTTTTCATATTGTGCTATTGGCAACAAATAAACATTTAAACTGCGATCTGTTTATGATATCATGTTTAACCTACAATGTGAATAGGTTACACAGATTATAAAAAAAGGTTAATAAAATAAAAACTTCTCAAAGTATGATTAATACTCAAAACAAAATCTGACATATTTGGAGAGAAAATCAAATCCAAGATATTCTCATTGAAAGGAAAAACAAAAAAAAAGAATCAGGCTAATGTGGCTAAAGCTTCACATAATGCTCAATAGTTTACTCTTTAATCTCAAATGTTCCTTGAAATTTTAAATACCAAATATCAGCATTCAACATTCCATATAGCAATTATAATACAATAAAGGAATCTTTGTTAATCAACTGTATCAATTATTCCCCAATAAGACAGATTCAAGAGTGTGATAGAAAAAGAAATGAATCTGTTCCTTAAAAAATTATTAGCTAAAATAAATATCCTCCTGGCCCCCTCATTTATCCTCAAGAACTCATGGTGGACACAAGAAGTGTATTAGTAAGACATTTAGGTACAAATCTATGAAAAGAAATTCTCAGAAATGGGAAGGACCTGACATTCGTACAAGCATTCACAGAAAACAGGGAACCTAGGCTTTTCATCAAACACCAAGAAGTGATTGAACTCTAAGCAGAATAAATGATACTCCGGCAGATACCAACTCCAAGTTAGAGGCCCTATGAGTAGATTTGAACCCCCCTAACTAGGACTGCAACTAGGCCATGTCAGGTTAGCATCATGCTTGGGCTCAAACCCAACAGTAGGCTTATTGGGTCAGGATGAGTTGGCTCCAGCAAATATTTTTGGATCCACTGGATCATTTAGGCCAGACCAAGACAAACATGGTCCAAGTCCAACCCAACAACAAAAATGGTCAGATTTGGTACAGTATTTGGTCCAATGCAAGAAACAAAGATCATTTGATGTCTAGGAGGAAAACTAGTAATGATATGAAGTACAAAGGGAGATAACTAAAATGGGTATAACTAATAAGGATGCAATTCGACAATAATTGAACCTTCGACATATGAATCAGTAAACTTGTTCCTCGAAAGAAAAAAAAAACACTTTAACAAACATACAAACCCATATATGGCAACTAGGTGATTGATTTCAAAGTCATGGGTTTTGGGTTGAGCCAATGAGCCAAGCAAGGTTGAGTTAAGTCACCGAATGTTTGACTAGTTTTAGACCTGGTCAGTGCATGTGTTCATTCAGCATAGTTGAATAGGAAAAAAGTGATAATCCCTAGTTGATTCATAAATGGATCATTTTTCAGATACAAACCTGATCCACAGATTTTCATAATTGATCTGGACCAGGCCTAACTAGAATTGATCATGGATGGGCCCCATCCATTTATGGGCTTAACCCTAGCAAATACTGAGTGCTAGTTGGAGCCCCTATACTTTTGTATTTCATGTATGTGTGCATGTGTATTTTATGTTTCAACTACACAGTTTAAATATTTAAGCCATATGAACAAACCATAAAGAGACAGTGTATACGTGCCAAAAAAGGTCAGGGTGCATGTATTGCCCATTAAATTAACTACTAAGTAGAGGTTCCATTGTATCAAAGTATTGAACTAGTCATTCAACAGCCTGGCACAATAACGGACGAGAATGTATTAAAGCAAGGGAGTCTTAACTAACCTCCAAAAGATAAGTAATTTCAAAGCCTGTCAGATCATCTAGAAAGAAAACCTGTTATAACAAAAATAAATGGAAAATAAGAGCACATTCCTAGAAAATGAATGACCAAAATTATTGCATAAAGATTACCAATTTTAAAGTCATTCAGATTACAGATGCAGTGAATACCACAGAAGGCAAATGAAATATCAATTAACATAATGAACAATTTTTTTACCACAAGATAGGACCATTTTTGTTGCTGCTAATTGTGCATTCATGAATAATAATAAATGCCCAAAACAAAGTTGCACAAGCACATCACTCTATAAGGACTATATTAAGGTTCTACAAACATCAATCATCCAAGCCTTCCCCACCAAAATGGGGTTGGCCATGGAGGAGAAGTCTTAAAGTCGTGAAGGCACCATCAGATATTCTTCTATGAGACAGGCTGATAATAATAAAGGAGCCTTAGTTATTTCAACTGTAGGGCACTTATATGGTCAATGTTCAACTAAAGGGCAGGAATAAGTACTCAAAATTCATTATGCATGACAAAATAAAATGAGTGAAAATGTGATATATGACACAGTGTTAAGTCAACTAATTCTTACGATAATTGACATAATTTAACTCTCAGAAAATCCATTTAGCCAGAGTTAATATTTGCTATATACATAGACTCAATATTACTCACAATATCAGAGCAATAACAGCTGCTGGCACATTTAATAAGAACATCTTGAGGTAGTCAACACTCAAGTCACTGTAGACCTGTAAGAGAAAGAATTAAAAAAAAATGTGAAAGAAACTAAATAAAAAAAAAAAAAAAACGAAGACTACCTTTATGTTAAGACATGGATCTTCCAAAAGGATAAGAAACTGAGGATATGTTGTTTTACTGACATTTTAGCAAGTTATATACATAAAGATTTGCCACCTGCCATTATAATGAGTCATGCTAAGATCATATAATTATTGGAAAAATTTGGATTTTAAAAATTGAGAGATGTTGTCCGTGCTGTGGAACCAATCTGCATATGCAAGTTCTACATTCATGTCATTAGTCATGTACTATATTTGCTAATGAAACTTGCATTGCTCATTGAGCTGTACTGAATACGTCTACGTTGAATGGTCCACCAATAGTATTTTGGAGAATCAGATTCCAAGGTACAGCCTAGGGTTGTCCATAATTGAAAAGAGACCGGACACTTTATTTTAGTTTGCAGCTTATTAGATAATTCTAAGTTGCAAATATGGGGCACCAGCATCTTCGCATTATCTCAATGCTTGATTACATTTGGTTTTTTTACATGTAACTAGCTTCTTCTTAAGACTTAATAATTATTCTAGGCCTCATAGTTTATCATTCATTTGCTTTGATTCACAATTCTCAGTGATTTTGAACTATCAACAGTTGATTTCACACATGGAAAAGGATCTGAGTTTTTTTTTCTTTCTTTTTATAATTGAAATTGGAGATCATTTGTTCATACTTCAGCAAACTGTTATCAGATTGAATGGCAATAAGATCTTGGACAAGTCACGTTCAATCTATCTAATCATTGACAAATGTTATCATTTAAAGTTACTTGACCGCGCAGAGAGAGAGAGAGAGAGGTCTGGGGATGTTTCCCCAAAGTTGTCTCGTGTATTTTCTGAGGGTAACATCATAGGCCAGTAAAAAACACTACAAGTGTAAGACAGTTAGAAATAGAATTATTATGTAGCAAAAAGCATGCTCACATGAAAGCAGGAGAATTACTAAAACCATTTGAGATGCCAAGACTAGGTTGGAGAACAAATAACAAGAAATCCGTTGCTTTATAAAGACAGAACCACTCGATAGGGATCTTGCAAAAGCAGCCATTTTTTTACTGACTGCATATTTAGATAATTTCTATTATATACATTTTTGTCATAATGGCCAAGTTGTGAAAAAATTTCAGACACTTTTGACCTTGACCTGAGCAGATACATTGTGCTTGTATGTATAAGTGGAGTTGGATGCACATATTTCACTAGTGAAAGCTCACACTTTTCATATCAATGCACAATTTTAGTATTGAATGCACATATTTGTCAATAGTATAATGCACATTCAGGGGCTGGAGTTGTATCAATGGGACCAGGGGCAAAAGCATCCAAAGCTTTCAAAACTGTGCCAGTCTAGCAAAAGATCATAAAAAGTGGCCCAAATATGCAGAAACAAAAACAAAGTGAATTATTTCCATGAAATTCTCTTGCTGATCTATAGAAAACACAACCCTCTAGTTGTTATTGGCTTATTGCTTAAACCATGAGTATCACGGCAACAAGAAAACAGTAAGTTCACCTTCTCAAATATGAGGTAGATATTTTTTCAATTGACTTTTGTTTTTGATCTCATTAAATCTTGGTTGCTTAATAACACTTCTTTGCCAAAAAATTTTTTGCTCTCCTATCTACTTTTGGGAGCAGTTCTCACCAATAAGCTTCAGTACAAGCAATGTTCCCCTATATCATGTGTTCTTCTTGCAGAGATCTATGTAGCCTCCTTTTAACATTCTTGATTCATTTCATCATGTCTCTGTGTTTTAGTGTATTGGCAGTCTTCAACATACTCATATGCCTACTTTGACAAGTTTTATTGGATGCATAGCGAGTATGATAAGACCATGTTCATGAACTGTTCTAGTGGACTCATTCTTCTCTTTTCTCTAAGTGAATGGCATGATTGTCATTGCAAATGATCATCCAATTTATACTTTCTAAACAAGGATAAGAGTGGCCAGCCATGCAATAACCGCATATGCAAGATGGATTGTCCTGGAAAATTGTTGGCACAATATATGGGTGTCTGCCTTTGTACAGTTTGCACCTACCTGAACCGTTGGTATTAAACTATTTAAGCATGTGTGCATCAAAGCAATACATGCAGATACCCAATATGTAGTCATACCAGCTTGGACCTTCTTCCCTTTAAATTCTGCTCCATCATCCTGAACAGACTTGCTTATTCGAAAAAGTTGAGAATTCCCCTATTTCTTTAAAGTTCACTTTATAAATTGGGCAGGATAACCAAAAAAAAAAGGCATCTTTTCTGACATTTCCATTGGTACATGAGCTTCTCATGGTAGCAGCAACTATAAAATAGCTACAATGTGCAGTTAGTGTGTAAGATTAGATTTGTTTCGTACAGCTTCCATCATGAAGCTTGGGCATATTTTTGTCATTCAATGTGCACATATAGTTTTACAGTACCAGTTTATATGATAAATTAAGTGAAATCATGCAGGCTAAATGCCTAAAGCAGCAATAATCACATATATCTAAGGTTATGCATAAATACAGATTTCGATACATTAGTTTCAAACTATGTCTAGCCATTTCAAACATTTTTATACAATCATATAAAGCAATTAAATTTAACCAATGTTAAAGAATCAAATAAAATGGTGTGCCTTAGTTGTAATTCTTTTCACAGAGTTAGATATTTTATGGTACCAGTGCATGCCATGTATCAGTATGGTATGTGTGACTGACATTGACACCTGGTACCTTAATCGTTCTTTTCAAAAGTATTTGCTAAGAAGTTTATGACCTTCTATGCTATTTTATAAGACTTAAACTTGGAAAAAGTAGTCCTGAAGAATATCCGATTTCTAAGCAAAAATTGACTATAGATGAGATATTTTATGCTTGCTCAGCACTAATATTGCTGCTAAGCCCACTGAACCACACCGGAATCACAGGCTCATTGAGAAGGAACTTCTTCTTGATCCAACATGCTTCTCAACTCAGTAGAAGAAAGTCCATCTCACCATACCTAAGACTAATGTTGCTTATCTTGCCAAACACTGAAAGCTGCTTAATAAGCTGTTCATTGCATACTTCACCATCCCTGTCAGCTAAGCAAACCCTTGTTTCTATACATAGCAGTATGGACCATCAATGTAAAAGCAAAACCACAACAGCTAATAGTGTCTTGAAAATTTAAAAAATAAAATAAAATCCTGCAAGACTTATACTAGTCTTGAAGAAAAATTCAAATGTAATTATTGAATTTGATGAAAATGAAAATACATGAAGCTGCAGGTCTTCTCGAAATTAAGCATGATCTACAGATAAGCACGTCTATGAGTATTATTGTCAGGTTCTCCAAGATGTGCGAATGAAGCATTTAACTGGAAATTCAGACATGAACTCATGATACATAGATCTATGTAGGCAAGGAAAGGATTCAGAAAACTCACTAACTAATGTACCTTGCGGCTACGAAGACTGCATCGTGGGCCTTCTTGCACAATGCTGCTTCCTTCTTTCTAGAAATGATATACACAAAAAAAAAGTTCATAAATCAGAAGAACAGGAGATCAGGACTTACATTTTTATACATGGTAGACAATATACATAAATGGGGGACATTAAATGAAAATTCATTGAAGATGATGTAACAATTGCATGTAATATACATGATCTTTTACATAATAATTTGTTTGTTTAGATTGCTAGAATAACTTTGGTACATAGAACAGTTTGAAGATTACTTGATTAGTGATTATAATGTAATTTATCTGAACTTTCTACGTAATAAACCAACAGAATGCATAAGGACTAACCGACCCAAAAAAGAGGAAAGTGGTATCAACAAACTCATGCATGCGCCAATCAAAGATACCACTGGATCCTATAGCTTGGGACGTGTAAATGACAAACTGTGTCTAAAGTCTATAGTGCCAAAATATCAAAAGAAAATATCAAAAGATGAATTGATCTAAATGCAAAAGGTACTTTGCCAGTTTGCCCTTGAGAATAACAATTTTATATTAGACGTTATATCTTTAAAATGGTTAAGATCAGAATGTCATATAATCAACAGCCATCATACCAATAATAAATTAACTGCATATGTCTTGGAGATGCCTATCAAGCAGGCAAGCATAAAGTAACATCATGAAGTCATATTTGTAATTTGCATATTTTCTTGCAAAATGTGAATAGGTACACCTGTATGCAGCATGCATGCATGCATACATGTATGACTGCATGCATGCACATGTTCATGTATGTATGCATGGATGCATGCATGCATCAATAAAGAGTTGCCCTAAACCGGTCTCAAAAATCAACCTGAATCAGTGCATGGAACCTTCTAGTGATGAAACAAATTAAACAATCAAAAATACTAACTGCTAAGCATGAGTCAAGAAAATCTTGTAGAGGAAGGGTTTAGTCTAAACAATAAATATATTTACTATTATTTGTCTAAAGTCTAAACTATAAAGAGAACAACGACGCATCTACCTCTCCTACTTCAATTTAGTGTGTTTCCCTTTCCTTTTTGAACTTCATCATCAGCTGTTCTTTTATTCAAATTACCCTTTTAAATGGTAGAACCTGTTAAATGCACTCAACATTTCTTTTTAACCCCTTAACTTGCCTATCTTAGGAGCAACTAAAACTTAATTGGATCTAACTAAATCATACTAAAAGACCCATTATTTGGTGTTTTTCATAGTTCACCAGTTCACCCTAAATTAAAGAGTCATATGCATCACATGTAATACGATCACCGCCATCAATGAATTATGTCTCACATCATTTGCATGACAAAATGATGGTAAATTAACCATCCATCAGATATTCCTTTCAGTTTGACAGAGCATGTGATAAAACCATAGCCATCCATAAAAATCAAATGGTAGTCATATAAGGTTACTCAAAAGCTAATACGCCAACCAATAAAAATCATGGAAAGCTACCATCCAACCACCATAACTGCAATTATCCACAACTGTATAATATAAGGATAGATTGAATTTATTCAGGAAAGCTTTGTTTTCCAATTTCATTCTCAGTTATATTTCCCTTTCCATTGAAATGAAACCAAAAAGGTTCAAAAAAACACACCTTAATCTCGCCTTCAATTCATCAAATTCAGCATCTGTCATAATGGATTTCCCAGCTGCATAAGCCATTGACGCTTCCAAAAGCTTTTGTTCATCTGGACCTATTATAACAAGGATAAAAGAAATTTCAGTAAATGATAATATTAAAAAGATCTTCATATGTTCTTTGAATAGAAATTCAAATGAGCAGCCAAAGGACTGAAATAGTCATGAAACTTGTAATAAAAAAGGCAAAGACATACTTAGCATGACAACACTGCTTCCTTCCCACATTAGTTCTTCCTTAAGATTATCAAATTCCTCATTAGACATTATTGCTTTTTTCTCATAGTAGAAAGACTGAATGCAGAACAAGTAACAAGTCAGTATCTCTCAAACAACATTCAATAAGACATAGTTTATATAATTGTCAAATTAGGAAATTTTGTCACAGATATTATCATTTGCATAAACAAGTATAAATAGAATGAATACTTGTAGTGCTTCTAGAAATTCCTGTTCAAGTTCTCCTAGCGTCTTCTTCTCTGCCTTCTTATCTATGCTGCAATATGGCAAGATTTTGCTATCAACAATTTCGTCATCCTGAAGCTGACCTGCAATGAGGCATTAACATCAGGAAGGACAAAATTAGATTGTATGCAACTTTGACCATAAAAATATAAGAAATTCACAAGAAACATGATGAAGAAGCATAATAGATGAAAAGGTTGCTTGAATATAATATCCACAACTCACAATGTGGAAGAACAACCTAAGGTGCTTCCAATCAAATCTTCTTTGTGTTTAAGCAATCTCTTGAAGTAATTTCTTCAGTTACTCAAATGTGGAAACATCATTTTATTAAAGTAACTAACTTTGACCATGCCAGTATGCAACTTCAATATGAAAACATCAGAGAAAACAATAAATTAACTCATTGGTGTCAAGTGAGTTTTGTACAAATTCAGCAAAGTTTCCTCTGAGAAACCAGTGGTCCATAAAAAATAAAACAAAGTCAAAATCCCTGATTGAGGGTGATGTCAAAGCTACAACTTTGAGTTATCTCTATGAATCAAAGCAACAGATTTCCCTCAGACACAAAAGCAACAGCAAAAGAAGAAGGAGATCAAGCAGGTTTGACCCTCTGAAAATCAAGAAAGAAAAGGATGAAGAAGAACTGGTCTTCAAAACGCATCTACTAGCATCAGTTTCCTACCATTGACAGTGGTGTTTATGACCCAAATGATATATCCTTGAGATGATTGTGCCATTCTTGCAAGTCATGGATGCCCATACTCCTTTGTAAACATTTTGGCTATTAGTAAGACACTTCCATCGCATTCTTAGCTTAATCCATCACACTTTTATGCAATCTCCCGTATTTCAGTGCGTCATTCCCAATATTTCTTGCTTGATGTGTCTATCTACTAGCAAATTGCTGCATTATTCATTCTACATCCTACCTGCAGTGTACATGCACCAATAGTTCCAGATTAAAAATCAATAAACTTATGAAGCAATCAATACCCTCTGCTTCCTAGATTCCATCTAATATATCCTTATCTATCATCATCTACCTCCATTCCTATTGTCCTTTTCTACAAGCACAAGAAAAGGCAGAAAAAGAAAGCTTGAAGACATTAATGATTTATATCCACTCTGTCGTTTGCTCAATCGTCACTCGATCTCGATCACACACAACATATCTTCCCCATTACTTTAGGGCCCTCTACGTGTGCTGAACATGCTGTTAACTTCACGCATAAACAAATATCATCGGCAAAGTAATTTCACTATAACATAATTCCTTTTCGTGCGTCTCTTATTGCAGTCCCACGACGCCCAAAGTTTATGTTGAATAAAATTGAGGCGAAAACCAAAAGAAAAGCAAGACATATCAAGATGAGAGAAATGACGAGGAGACGCCTGGGCAAAAAACTGCAAACCTTGCTGATCGGTGGCCCTGGGACGCAGCACGAGCACTCTGCGCCGGCGGTGAGAGGGAAGCCCAAGGGAAGCAGCAACGGTAGAAGATCTTCGGAAGGAAGAAGAGGAGGAAGGGAGAGAGGGCTTCAAGAGGAGAGGAGATCTGGACGGAAGGCGAGGGGAGAGCAAGGATAGCCAGACCTCGGAGGCCATCTCTCGTCGAGCGACGATGATAGCAGGTGGATGCTTGTGCTTATTGGAGTGAGGAATAGGGCCGTTTGGGCGTGGAAGAAAGCCGAGGGATAAGGGCAGGGGCAACGTGTGGAGGGAAAGAGAGCGGAGGGCAGAGATCGCAATCTTTCTCGATTCTCCTTCGCTTAGGAGTCAATTGGGACCCGCGAGTCGGTGAGAGTATTCAAATTCGACCGTCGGCTAGTTTTGGATCGGATGGTCCTCCTAGAGCACGGAACGTCATGCAAGACAACAAATAACTGCCTGACGCCTTACGTGACGTGAGTCGGGGACCGCCTCAAAGCTCCTGATATTTGCGGGTGGGGAGCATTGAGGCTAATTGGGAAGATTTGACGCAAAGGTTCAATCCTAGGTCGCATCTTTTCTAAGGAAAACTAGATTAGACTCTACATTCACAGTATCCGAGATTTGCGCCAGTTTCTACTTGCAGAGCACTCCTGAATGAGGTGGCAATCGGATGAGGTTGGATGGGATACCATCCCAAATGTGCTGGATGTGGATCAAATTAAAATTCATCAACTCAAACATATTGTTTATTAAATAGATCAAAATATAAATCTAAATCAGATGTTTGTTAAATAGGTAATTCAATCTGATCAGCATAATTCAATAAATCAAGTCAAATTAAATAGATTAAATAAATTAAGTGAATTTTAAACAAACTAAATAGATTAGACATGTTATGCAAACTAGGTTAAACATAATAAAATAGATTAATCAGATATTAAACGAGTTATGTGTGTCAATTACGATCCATTTAATTATTAAATGAGTCAAAAGGAGTTAAATAGATCAAAAGTTGAAATCTGTACTCAACTCATTCAATAATAAGCCTAAACATATTGATCCCAAACACATTTATGTCAAACCAGAACCCTTTAAAAGCAAGCCTTTTGTGGATCAAATTGACTGGATTGTGAATTGCCATCCTCAGCAAACGTAGCTCCAAAGACTGATAGGCATTTTGCTAACCGCGAGAGAAGCCTTTTAGTACCAGTGGTGAAGTGGCTGGCTACCGTCCAACAAGTATTTACCGTCCTCACTCGAAGAAAGTGTGTTTATCTTGTTACAAAGGAGAAAGAACTGCTTTTTCTTCTGCAGCAAACTAGGACGATATTTAACTTTTCATAGTAGAGAGGATTTCTAAGTCTTTTGTGGAAGTTTACCGGTGACCTGTGCAGTGTGATCACAAACCATTATGGTAAACAACTACCGCTAACAATTGCAAAACTGAATATAAAGCAGCAGAAATGAGTTGTTGGCTGCCATTACCAAAAAGAGCAAAAACACAAAAAGGTGAAGACTAACGAGAGCATTTCTGCATTGCTATTCTATAGAAGCAGGCAGGCAGACCGAAGCAAAACATAGTACAGCCTCTGTTGCAGAGTTACTCTGCTAATACACGCAAGAATTTTATATAGCATAAAGCTGCGCAGCAACGGCAACCAATCCACGCATGCACGTGAATAAGTTATCAAAAAGCTTTTCTACCCCCTTGAAATATTTTCATAACCATTGCTCTCATCTCCTTGCTAAACACGATCTAGCAAGGTTTTAAACCATCAGAACCGGGCGATCTGCACCGTTTCATACCATTGCAGCATAAAAGGGCACCAGTACACTGTCTCAGAACGGTCCCATGCGGTGTATCAATACTCAGTATTGCACTGTTTCAATCAGAAAAGAGTACAGCGGCACCGAAATTTGAAACCTTGCCATATAACATGCCTACATCCATATGATTCTTCCATCGCTAGAAACTAGATCCATTTTTTGAAAAAAAAAAGGTTCTAGCATATAGGAAGACAAATTAAAATGGAAGAACGACATTGCATCATACATTTCCAGCAATCTTCTAATTATATTCCAAGTACATGCATGCATAGAACCACATAACAATTGTCAGCACTCAATACCATTGAAGCATAAAAGAAGAAAAATGTGGAATAGAGAAACAAAGGAAAATGAGAGTAAGCAGTGAGAATGGAACAAGGCAGAATGGCCAGCAAAAAATCTAATATTCTCCAGCTTCACAACAGAAGCACCCTCCCTACTTTCAGGGCAAAAGCATATCCTGCAAGCAATCACGCCATGTCTGACTATCGACTAAGGTTGCATATCTTAACATATGGGTGGTCATATTTGATGTATCTGGTCCAGTAGTTCCTGTACTTCGTCATTCCAATCTCCAACCAAGGCTTCAAATTCCCATTATAATGAATGACAGCAGCATTCTCAATCTCTGAGCGATCAATGCTTGGATTATACCCCAAGCCAAGAACATGCCATGACTTGTCCAGTGGATGAGTCAACTTGTAGAATGTCAACAGTCCGGGAGGAAGTGTACCAAGTTTCCATAGAGCCCTGTTCTCGTTCTAGGACAGGAAAGAAACTAATTAATGCCTGGTTTTCACACAATCAGACAAGATTTTCTGGCTACAGTGAGCCTACCAACAATAAGCATTTAGCATTTAACCCTACAATTTTCATAGATAAGCCTCCTGATGCATGACAGCTTTGCAAGGATGAAATGACACAATCAATTGAAGCTAGAATATGTGATTTACATATATTCAGTAATAACAAGTTTAGAAGCAAGGAACTGGTGTTTATCAAAACCTAAAGATGTAAATTGTTCCTTCCATCATCTCAGGATTCCTTACACAGAAAAAGGAATAGATCAGAAAATTTTATTAGAAAAATCAGAAAATATAACAATGATATGCCTTTGAAGCGACAAGTAGTATTCACATGTTTGTAAGGTATTAGGAAATTTTAAATGACATAGCATTGTGATTGTTGTATATGTAGGAAATATAGAGGCTATGGGTACATGAAGCGAGTTTTTACGAGGGTGAGAAGATAGAGATTGAGGCTCCACAAAACTAGAAGGGGAAGTTAATTCATATAAAATGGAAGAAGCTAATGAGTCACATAAACATGGAAGTTACATGATTTGGTTGATCTTCGCAAGAGATAAGAGCTGGCCTACATAATGAGAGGAGGTTGAATACGCTAAAGATTAAAAAGGCAATGTGGAAGAGTAAAGGAAACTGATAGAGTTTGCAAGGCACTATAAATTTCTAAGTCAATCACAGGAATGAATGAGAAGCAAAGATCCATCAAGCAACCTAAAACATATAAGATGGCATAGACTGGTCAAGGCTATGATTGCTTCCTATAGCATATATGCATAGGGAGGCATGTAGTATTAATCCACATACACATCCATGTGTAGTATGCATAACTAAGGGCTTGATCTACAAACAAAAGATGTATGGACCAGGAATTAAATAGTGCCCATCCATGGATACTGCTTATGAATAAAAAAAAAATCAAAAGACATGACAAATGCAAAACAATACTGCAGCTATTTCTCAATTGATCACAGGACCTAAAGCAGGGACACACGGAAGACAAGGTTTCAGATATATATACAGTATTTTTTTTTAGAAAAAAGGGAGTTCCAACTTTTGGCATATATTACCTCCATCAAATATCAAAAATACCCACAATTAATATTTCTAAAATATTTTATTAACAAAAAAAGAGAAAAAAATTCCTCAGATCCGGATGCACTCCCTATTCCGTCTCACACATCTATCCTCTCCTCTCCCTCACACCCCCTCTTCTTCCCACTGTTGCTCTCGCCCTCTATCTCTGTCCCTGCCTTGCACCCCTCCAATCCCTCAGGATGGCTCTCTCATTGGTTTTGTCACCCACCCTACGCCCTCAGTATCTCTCTCTCTCTCTCTCTCTCTCTCTCTCACACACACACACACACAAAGCATCCCCTCCCTTTCTGCATCCATGTCTCATATCTCCCGTGTTTCCTTACCCTATCCTTATCAACTCCAATCTCCACCCTCCTTCCAAATTCCCAGTTAAATTTCTGATCTCATTATTTTAAAGTAATTATATTTTAGTTTTATTTTATCTAAAGTATTTAAATTTTAAAGTAATTTTATTTCTACTTTATCACTGGAATTTCATCTGTATTTTTTATGTTCATTATAACATTTCTTGTTTACAGATTTTATATTCCATCTTTGGTTTTATTAAATAATTGTTTATATTTTTGTGATTTTACTTTATGTTTATGTTCTATTCTATTTTGTTTTATTTTTATATACTTTATTATACTTTGTTTTTCAGATCATTGCTAATTTCATCCATTTTTATTCTTCTATTTATTTTCATGTTTCATCCTTTTCATAACCCAATTAATGTTTAATTATATTTGTATATCTAATTTTATATTTTAGTTTATCACTCACCCTATGTATATCAATTTGTAATATTTCTGAGACATAATTACATGATATTTTAATTTCCTTTTATTTATATTTAATTCATTCTTTAAAATTTAATTTATCCATGTTACCTGTAGTTTTTGCTATCTTTGGCTTTTTTTTATTTATTACATAATTTCATATTTTCCATTTCAATTTTGCTTTATTTGGAATTTTTGTTTCTGAGAATTGTTTTGTGTTTTCAGTTTTACAATATATATTTGTCTTTTTACTTTTTGAAATTTTTAATTTTCGTTTTTTTGGGTCTAATTGATTTTATTATATTTTATCTTTTTAATAATTTTCTATATGTTGCAAGTGATATTTTTTTATTAATATTTTATATTTCTATCTTAATTTTAATTTATCTTGGAATTTTTTTCTATCTTTCTTTATCCTCTTTCTATATAGGATCGTAGAATTTTTCAATTTATCTTTCCTTCTTGATGTTATTACATTTGTTTCAACCAAATAAAATATAATAAATAATTTATTTATCCTACTTTTGATAATCAATGCTTTTGTCAAGCATGCACTGTGCGTGCTCATTTGCTAGTTGTCTTACAAACCAAAGCAAACATCGGTGATATATATGAAATGCCAATAACTCATGAAAAATTGCATCAAGCAAAGCTTTTAAATCAACTTACCAATGACTGCCACTTGTGATAAATCCCAGTAATATCTTTCTTCTTCCATTCATTTAGATCAAACATATTCATTCCATAAGCCCAACCACATGCATTTGGATCAAAGTTTTTCGCAATGTGAGGGTTTGAAAAATTGAGGTATTTGTCAAACCGATGAAAACTCTGGCCACATGTCTCTACAGCACCATTTACATTTCCCCTGAGATCTATGGACCACAAAGCTGTCAAATCCTTCTGGACAACAATGTCATCATCCAGAAACAGGATTTTATTCAATTTGGGATAAACCTGTGGGAGGTAGAACCTTAGATGGTTTAGCATTGAAAGGTATTTTGGGTTCCGGTATTTTAAATTCGAAGAACCTGCTGAGAGAGTAGTATGATGACCAGCTTTAAAATAGTACTCTTTCATTGCAGCAGACTCAAGCTGTCGTAAAACTGGACAATATGATGAGTTCAGCCATTTAAATTCATCCACATTTTCAACATGAATGGTTGCTTTTCCAGGCGGATTCAACAGAAACCACATGTTCATGGCTCCAAAGTTCAGTTTATCGGTGACCAGATGGAAGACATGTTTTCTGGCTCCTGAAACCAATATCAAGGTTAGTTGCCCCACCATAATTTACATGTAAATGCATAAATAGAGACAGATGCAGAAACACCTGGAGGGAATGGGTGGTTGGGTAGGTATCGTTGCAATTACAAAAACCAGAAGGAGAATAGAAAAGAAAGAAAAGAGACCCTTACCTTGGCATTTGTGATTGTTGAGTTCACAACAACTGATGCAGCTAAAACATTGTCAGAAAAGAGCGCATAATGGTAAAGATTCGGATCTTCCAAATTCTCACTCCTTGGAAATTCCTTTTTCTGGAGGGAGGAGATAGTAGGCTATGCTTAAGCGCATAGATAAGCAGTGGATCCCATTGGGAATTGTTTTTGCAGCCAACTGGCTTAGGAAAGTGCTCTGTTTCTTTAAGCTCCTAACCTGTGTGTCTGCTGATTGAAGCATTGCTCTGAGCTTCTGAGTTACTGCCTTACAATCATACAATTGTTCTCTTGCTTTTGACAAAACCTGACCCATTTCTTTATTCTCTTGGGTGCGCTGGAAATAACATATTTCAAGTTAATGATGCGCTTGTGTAGAAAGACAGGAAACAGAAAAACAGCCTCACCTTTGGTGGAGCTCGGAATCAGCATTGGCCTCTCCAAGTGCACTTTGGCTTTCCTTTAGCCGATTCTGAAGTTCCTGATAAAGATCAGTCTTATCCTTGGACTTAGCAATAACTAATAAACTCTAGCCATGATCATTTGGTCTCGCATCAACCTTACGGTTGAATCAGAGTTCTCATTCTCATTATCTTTCCTCCATATGCTATATTTTCCAAGAACTGCAGAGTTTACACCTTTCGAGCGTTGAATGGCAGCATTTTCAAGTTTCACCAATGCTTCATCATTCTGCTGGACCAACTCTACTGCTCTTCTTTCTCGTCTTTTCTCTCTCAATCGCTACAGTTCTCGAGAAATAGAAAATTAGATCAAATTAATCAAAGGTAATCATCACAGTAGCAAGATTCAAAATATGTGAACGCTCTGTCAAGAAGTGTATCCCAATCTCTCTCTCTCTCTCTCTCTTTTTGTGTGTCTACAGAGGATCCTGGTTCAACAGATCTACTTGAATCAGGTTTGAAGAACTACTCTAGTTCAAGAGGTATAGCACCAGGGTGAAAAAATAATTACCCTTCTGGTAAGTATTACTGGATTGTCAAGAAGATGTCCATCTGCATATTAGAAAGACACGAGACTGCTCACTTATAACTATAGGCATAAATAATTGAAACATTATATCAAAAAGGGCAGCCAATAATTACCAGAATCATTTTTAATCGCTTTATCTATTGCTAGCAAATCACCAACTGCAGTAGCAATTTCTAATTTGGAATGGGAGGCCTTTTGTGCAACATCAGAAGCTGCTTGAATCGGCTTCAAGAAATCGAAACATACAACAAGATCAGTAGGCAAATTGAGGCTGGGAGACCCACAAACTTATATAAAGTTAAAGGAAATACATCTGAAATGGTGAAGTTCTGAGAAGCTTCATCCTGTCCACCAACTTTCCACGAAGATGATATATGGTTTTCCTGGCTGAATCAAGACTCCATGGTCCTAAGTCATGTCTGGTTGCAGATATGATATCAATTACCTGTCACCATAATGCATAGGCACATCAAGTTCAATACTAACTCATGAGCACTAAACAAAGTTCATGAGAAAACTAGAAGAAGGCAATGTGCAATTGATTTGGCAGATCATTCAAGTATTCAACAGTATACCTCCTCTGTGAAAATAGATTTCATGTGTTGCATGGCCAATTGTTCCCTCCAATCAACAATCTGCAACAGTATTTATACAGTTAACATACATGAGGCAGAAGGGTACATGGAATTGACACTAAAATAGTAAAAAAATGAAAGTAAACTCTAAAGAGCATGCTACCGGCTTGCTTGAAATGTGTCGGATGCCCTCCAATCTGCATTGTGAATAAAGGAATTTAGATTAGCGTGATTCGGTAAAATGAACCTATTATAAGAGCTATGTAGAGATGCAACTAGGTCCATATAAAGCAATCATTCACCAAGTGGTATGCGACCTAAAACGTAGTGGTTAAGTGCAGTATGTGACCTACACTGTGAAGGTCAGATATGTTAAGTGACCTCCACTGCAGGGTTAGATGCGGTATGTTAACTACACCTCAAGGGTTAAATGCAGTATGCGACCCATACCATAGGAGTTTAATATGGTATGCAACCTACTCCGCAGGGGCTAAATGCAGTAGTATGATATACTCCACATAGGTTAAATACAGGCATCATCTAATTGGTTGGACAATAAAATGGATTTGAAATTTGATATCTGTGATCGAGTATTTGAATATGAGTACAATTGTTAACATGAAACTTGGACAATATACTTTACTGTAATAAAATGCATTATTTGGCTACATATATATTATTGAAAATAGAGAGATCTGCGATGATGCAGGAGCTTAGGGTTAAATTTTAAATAGATTATTTATTTAATTGCTGTTTTACTGTAGTGAATTACTATTCATGGGTACTGTAGCTCAGGGTTTATTTTAATAAGTTTTCAATGGCTAGGATTTAAAATAGTTAATCTCGGTTCGGGATTAAAAGAAACATTTGTAACCCTAGTACTTAAGTGCTGTAACATAGGTTTGCAACCATCTTTTGTCATTTTTTTATCAATAAATTTCAAAAACTTGAGATTTTCCTAAAACTCTAATTGTTCCTTCTTTAATCCTAACCTTTTCTAGTCTATAATCTGTCAATACCTGTTGTCCTCTACTTTTTACTGCATCATGTGATCTCCTACTTCATAAAAATGCATTATTTCTTTATATGTATTTGTAAGTTAAACTATTTGGTACTTGCTTGATCTAGTTATATAAAGTAGATTGCTACTTACTAAGCTGCCTGGTTCATTATTTTCATTTATCTCTTTTCAGATCCAGGGACTAAAGACTAGCCTAACAATAACTTTTGGAGAGAACATACAAAGGCCAGTCCAACTTCGTAATTAAGCTAGGCCTAGCTTTGATGAATTTGTATATTAAAATGTTGTTTGCTGATTATGTATAGAAAATTAAATACTAGAAGTTTAGAATAGTAAGGTTGATGAAGTACCCTGTTTATAACTTTTGGTAGTATATACGAATATATGTGATACTTTACTTTGGAGAGTTTAGTTTTTCTGATTATCACTACTATCTGTGTATGAATTATATTGTGACTAGATTATGTTAAGTTCATTAACAGATGGAAAGCCTTGCTTACCTATATGGCCAACCCATGTGAGTGTAACAGTGGTTTCAAGCCCAAGAATTATTATTTTGGGTAGGGAATGTGATAAAGATCCTTCCATGTTAAAATTGACACTAGATGAAATATTTACATATGTTTGTAAACAAGTATGAGATGCATGTAAGCAAGAATTCATATTTTGTGTGTGAGCATATATGTGTAGTCACAGGCATATCATATATACATATAAGATGGATGGCTTTAACGTTCACAGAGTATAAGACCTGATGTAGTTGTGCCAAAACAATAGTGAGTAATGGAGAGAAAGGATTTTGGCACAAAGCTTTTGGTAGATGAGAACTGAAAGGAAGGAAAGAAAGGTGGCAAAATTTCGTTTATCATAATTTGACATCCACAAAAGACATAAAAGAGAAGAAATAATAAAACTACGGCTCAAGATTTTCTTATGTTGTGAGGTACCTTCCACTCAACAAAAGCAGAATTCTATGCTTAACTTCTGTTTCTCCAACCCACAACAACAACTATCCCAACTGCAACCACCCCTCCCCGACCCACCAAAAAAAAAAGGGCTTGCAGCATCATCTACTATAATGGTTACTAAAAGTTGAATCGACAAATATTTCGATGTCAACCTAAACATAACTGCTAGCATCAGTGAAAATAATCATGAAAAAGTGGAAAGTTCATGGCTAGTTTCACCTTGTGTAGTCATTTCCATATGAACCACAAGCATCAACAAATGATGAATTATAAGCTCCAAGTTTACTGTCTCTTTAAAGAACACTCACTGCATAAAGGAATTAAGCATCGGATGATGATACAAATTGTTCCAAATTTCCATGTTCATCATCAAATGCACTTCAAAAACTGCCATTATAAAAGAATGGTCATACATCATGAATATAACTTTATTAGGCAGCAGACTAATATTATTCATGGAAACAGACTTCCAAACTTATTCCTGCACTGATAAAATTTTCCATGATTTAATTAGCTCTATGGACTACATATAGATCTGGACAGTAATACATGTAGAAACAACGCTGGAGATTGATGTAGAGAGAATCTGATAATCTTATAATGCTTATAAGAACAACCCAAATTCTAACTCTAATCTCATAGCCTTGATAGTGACCCAGCATCCACCTCTTTCCATTACTTGAGAGACATATAACAGTTAATGGTTTCACGATGCTGATATCAGACACTAATCTCAAATCTTCTTTTGATAGGCACAAAGAGATAGCCAATAAGAAGAGGTCAAAGCAACCGACGCCCCATGATCATCCTCCTGTCCACTTAACTAACTATGATTGTTATCCAAGAAACACACCAGAACTACACAAATTTAGAAATGACAGAGCCAGTTAAATTCACTCACACAAAGATTTCCCATAAATTCGCATCTCAACATGAGCTATAAATCAAACAACACAAAATAGTAATGGTCGAATGCCCTAATAAGACAAAAACGATTTCTTATCATAACCCAACCCACCAAGGCCAGTCGACATGATGAAGTCAAGATTAGGCCTCTCCAAACCAGATCTCGCGAGGAAACACATCGATTTTTCGAGCAAGAATTGAGGCTACAGAATGGACTCACCAGCCAAGACGGAGGTGCGAATGCCTCGCGCCGCCAAGAAGAGCAGCGGCGAGAGAACGGAGAGGAGGAGGAGGGCGGCGAGTTGACGACGGCGGCGCCGCGACTCCTCTGGATCCCACCGGCGGCGGCGGCCTCGGGGAGGCGCTTGGAAGGCGCATTGGCGTAATGAATCCGAGCCCTAAAAGGAGGAGAAAGTGAAAGGAACGGATTAGAGGAAGTGCGACAAGTGGAAGGATAGGGTAATGGGGCAGGACGATTACGGTCAGGGATCCGTTGAATTGTGCTCAGAGTTGGGTTCTAGTAGGCTGGAGTGGTGGGAGATGAGACGGGTTGGGAGGAGGCATCCACACGGAGGAGGAATGCCAGAGCAACGGTAGCGACGAGCGGAATTGTCTGGCAACTGAGAAAGGAAAGTAAAAAATATAGGAAATCAAAGATAGAAGCCAACGGAGCAAAACGTAATCGTGGTTCGTGGGTCGTGGGTCATCTCCGATAAGCATGGATTCGGAGTGATGCGATTTAATTAGTGATAATAACAGCAAGAGCAAATTACAGAAAACACCTTCTAAGATTAAAATAAATTATACTCATATCTAATTATTTAAAGAAGCTATGCCCATCTAAGATCTGATTCGATTAAAATAATTTTAAATGATATAATAGCCATCCAAAGAAATAAGAAACATGTGCTTCTCTCTGTGCAAAGATAATTTCAAGTTCCCATGTGAGATAAATGGTTTCGACAACATTGTTAATTTAATTAGATGTAAGCATAAATTTTATAAATTATTAGATATAAATGAAATAAATATAAATCTTAAGAAATTTTTGTAATTTACTCCAATCAAAATTTGGTAGATCTAGATTGTAGTTTTTTTATTAAATATTTTTGATATGGGCAAATGTGCACTTGTACAAAAAAATTTTTGGACTTTAACGGAAAAGTCAACCAACCTTGCCTTCCATGATATATACTGCCAATGTTATTTTCTAAAATATTAAAAAAAATTCTATATGACTAAATTAATTTAAAATTATTTCTTCCGAACGAATGTCATTTACAAATAGATGGTACCGTATATTGCTAGAGTTAACACTTTAAATCACAACAACATCATCATAACTTAGAGACGCCTTGACATTATATTGCAATTAATAATACTCAAAAGCATCCCAAACTACAAAAATAATTGTATTTAATATTTGTAAATATGAGGATAATAGAAAAAGAGTTGATGGTCAGGTTCTAGGGAGATGAGGTTCGCCAAAACAAAGGAGCAAAGGTTACATAATTGACAGTCACACAGCATTTGGGATTTAGGAGATTGGGCAGCGGAGGAGGGTGCCAATTTGGAGACTAAATGTGTAAGCCAGTAAAAATTAAGACTGATATGATTTGAAGGTAGACAAAGAAATATTCTCACATTACAATATATATTTTGGCACCCACTCATAAGATGGTGTTCATGTATGCCTTGTTTGAGAGAGGATGTACTAAATGGAGGAATAAAATGGGCTCCTATGCATGGATGGAGAGTGAATGGTTAAAGAATAACTGAAGTGACCATTGATGCAAAGATGGCATCTTATTCTTTTCTAGATATATTACACAAGGAAGATAGAAATCTAAGCAATCAAGGATATGAAAGATTAAAACTTCAAAGAAAACTTGTCATTACAAACAGAAGGCCTTTTATTCATGAGTGGTCAATTTCCTTGATTAGTAACCTTGGAGCCTTGGCAGTATAATTGAATATCTTAGGCTTTCTTCTAAATTTTCCAGCAAATGGATGCAGCAAGGATGTCC
Organism: Elaeis oleifera; assembly: GCA_000441515.1. Classification (NCBI taxonomy): domain Eukaryota; kingdom Viridiplantae; phylum Streptophyta; class Magnoliopsida; order Arecales; family Arecaceae; genus Elaeis; species Elaeis oleifera. The sequence goes on from KE506437.1 coordinate 97,356, forward strand.
GAAAACCATGCTATGTTTCTTTGACTTCTCATTCTTCTCCAAACTTCATAAAAGAGAGGAAAAAAGCTAGTTTTTCCATCCATTTAATTTTATCCTTGAAGAATTTCTAGATTTGCAAAGAATATGGACAAGAAAAGAACAGATTTAAAGCAATTTTCTTCCTATCTAGAATTGCAAAGAATACAAGTTGGTAGACATGGCCTAGATCTCATCCAATTAGCAGTTAACTATCTTCCCTTGAAAGCCCACCGAAGGAAATTTTGACCTTTAATTTGGGCATGATAGTCTTCCAAATTTGAGTGAAGTCCAATAAACCACCAAAATTGATGATCATTTATGTATAATGAGAGTTTATGGTGAAGAAATTGAGATCGCCACACTTGTTGATCGACATCTAATCAGATTCAAAATATCTATTTATTAAGGGAAACACCAACAGTAGAAATGCTAACGCACCCTTTTGTATCTTTCATCTCGACAAAAGAAGCAAAGTAGGACCTATAAATTGGTTATCTACCAATCATTAGGTGAAAGAATGAGAATGTGTTAGATTGGCCTTGTAAAGTTATTTTTAAATTATTTCATATAATTATTTATTTATTTATCTAGTGTTGACAATAATTAATGGCTTCTAAATAGAGTAAGGCTCATCTTGGTTATTTTGCTTATCATTTTAGGGTATATATAGTAAAGCTGAGCAAATAACCAAAATCCGAAGAAATTCACCTAATCCGACCCAATAAACATCGATTCTGATTGGTTGAAAGACATAAATAGGGTAAAATCAGATTGGATTTGTAAAAAATCGGTTATTTATGATTGGGTTTGGTTTCTACATTTTTAAACCATATAAAATTGAACCCAACTATAGTAATATTTCACAAAGTCACTTTCATTTTGGGACAGCATTGTTTAAACTTCAATACTGCTTTCTAAAAAATACTGCATCACCCATTTGAATTTATGAAAATATTAATATTGAATTGTTGATGAAAGCACATCAATTTGAGATAATTTTAAAATGAAAGCTTTCAGATGTACACTACAACAGAAAAAGATATTTGCGACGCAAAAAAAGTATTGCAAATACTAAATTTGCATTGCAAATACTTATTTGCGATGTAAATTTTGTCGCTAAAAATAAGATCGCAAATAATATTTTACGACAGAAATAAAATTTTCGTCGCTAATAATATATTTTTACGATGTAAATTTCATTAAAAAAATTATTTATTTTTAAATTATTTACGATGGAAATTTTATTGCAAATAGATGATTTTACGATAAAATAATTTCATCATAAATAAAATTATTTACGATGAAAATTTTATCATAAATAATTTAATAAATAAATTTAATATTTAAAAAAATAAAAAAATTAGTGATGAAAAATTTGCATCATAAATATTTCTATCGTAAATAAATATTATTTACGATAAAAATTTTTAATCGTAAATAACTTTAAAAAATATTTTTAGATTTTAAAAAATAAATTATTTGCAATGAAAATCGTACATCGCAAATGATGTTATTTGCAACATATATTCCATCGCAAATAATTCCATCGCTAATTAAACTATAATATTTTTAAAAAATAATTTATAAATATATATTTTTTAATTTATATTTTTAATATTTTATATTTATAATCTATAAAATTGAAATAAAAAATTCCCATAATAAATCCAAAATAAATTTGACCATTTCATTATATTAAATATAATTATAAAAAATAAATTTAATAATTATAAAAGGTCTAAAATACAAATAAAAAATACAAAAACAAATCACTGACCATCAAACATCAACATGTGGAGAAGGAGAACAGGTAGAGCACGATGGACCGATCTGCTGCTGCCTCATCAGCTCCATCATCTACTCCATCTGCACCATCCACTCTATCGTCTACGTTTGGAACGACTGGTAGGAGTCGACGCGTGCTTTGTTGCGAAATTCAGTGCAGGGGCAAAATGATAATTTT
>KE506438.1:44196-61802 GCA_000441515.1 Elaeis oleifera
ATCCAGAAGGCGGTCGACCACCGTAGAAACTTGGAGGGAGTCCGATCGTTGTAAAAATCTGCTATTGGAGAAGTTCGGCCGTTGACGAAGTTGGAGGAAATTCGGATTAGAGTTGATCGTGGCTAGAAGAAGTCTGAAGAGATTCAGAGATTAGTCGATCGCTGTGAAAGGTCGGCTGATAGTGGAGCCCGGAGGGCACCTGGAGCAGTCCGATAGATGACTGAAGGAGTTTATCATTGGAGAAGTTCGGAGATCGTTATGAAAGCTCGGACAGTCGGGGGAGTTCAGAAAGACGCCGCATCAGGTCGGAAGCCGAAAATGCCCTGGAAGGGCCGGCCTTTTACAAACTTCGGTTGGGGGTATTTTATACCCAACAGACTTCATGGAGGATAGTGATCAATCTATTCGAGATCGATGCACGGTTCACCTTCCTTGTAGGCAGATGAGTCTTGGGTCTGTAGTGTAAGGCACTAGGGTGAAGGTGCGGATAGTTATTAGAGAACAACTTGTACTGGATGTGACCATCATGAGAAATCACTTGGATGTCTACTCACTCATCAGTGGTTATCTCGATGCTGCAGTAGTGTAAGGGGTCCTTTGACCTGCGGTGCCATCGGCTATTCATAGCGAGGCTACTGAGTTTGACAGCACATTTTCTTTGTCCCTAGCCATTCAGATCTTTACTGTATATGTTGGCTATAGTAGGTTCAGATTCACTATTTGAAGTAGGATGCACCTAGATGGAATCTATCAACCTTGGTAGACAAGGAGAAGTTCTATACGATTTGCGAAACTGAGTTCAAAAAGTCAGTTTCGCAGAGTATTCTACGGGATTCACACTACCAGATAGAATGGAATCTATGAGATCACATATTAAGAGATTTAATCTTGAATTTGCCAATTGGACTTGTGAAGTTCTAATTGGGTTAAGATTTATTGAAATCCTATTGGGTTTAAGAGAACCTAGCTAGCACATGATTAAACCTAATTCTTCTCTGGACTTCGATTGGATCAAGTCCATAGCTTTGAACCTAACCTAAATCCATTTGAATTTAGTTGGATGCCTAATTGTGAGTCCAAGAGGATTGAATTAAGTCAATGAGTTGGCTAAATTATCTCCTCATTATCCCCTCATTGTGTGGAATTATTGGAAAGAAGGGATGTCGCAATCCTCCCTTTTGGCAGGACCAAGGGGTGCCAACCTCTTGGATGGCATGAGGATCAGAGAGAGGGGCCCGCCCCTCTTTTTGCTAGTTATGGAAGGAGAGAGAGAGAGGGGCCATGCCTCCTCTCTTGTGCATGAAAACCCTAAGAGGAAGCCAAGTGTTGGTGCCCCAACTACCTACCCTCTTTTATAAGGAGCGCCCACTCAGTCTGCCTTATCTAACTGGGATGCCCCATCTACTTGCCAAAAGAGGAGATAGCCTTTCCAATTAGGTCTAATTTTTTGAGAAGAAAATTAGATTAAAAGGTAAGAGACCTTATGAGATAAGATCTAATCTTTTTAGCCTGATTGAATAATGATTTGGAATCAAGAAAGGCCTATTTAAGGAGATGGTCTCTTAGGATTTCATAATTATTGAATTTTGAGAATTCAAAATTCCTCCTCTCTCTTCTTCATGCCTCATCCTCTCTCCCTCTTCTCTTTCCCACGCCCAAGGTTGGGTGTCCATCATTCACACACCTAAGTTGAGAAGAGTCTCTTCTATAGCATGAATTAAGGAGAAAAAGGCTGCAGTTCAAGGGTTGAGGTTGCAGTCATGATCAACTGTTGATCAAGATTCAAAGAGGCTAAGATCCTACTTAGAGAAGAAGGATCTACCATGAGAAGAAGGATTCAAGGTTGGTTTTGGTAGATATCTATAGAGGCTGGATACATGCGAGGCTCAAGGACCTTCGAATCTAAGATCATCGATAGCGGTGTATTTCAACCCGTGCAAAGGTATTGAGATTCGATCTCATCTTTATTTTATTTTCAGATTATATGTATGTTTTATTCTTGGGCTCAGGTAGGATTAGATATGATCTAATGCATGTGGAGTTAAAGGGTTTAATCCAGTTCCGTTCCGCTGCTATTCAAAAGATTTTTGAAATCTATGCATGCAATCTACCCATTTTTCTAACACTATCCTAGGGCATTTTCTCGATGTGCACATTACATTAGGCCGCGATACAATATAAATTCTTTTGTTCAATTATCCATGCATTACAGTAACACCATTCAAAATGATATCATAAAAAAAATTTTATTAAATTTCATAATTTTCTTTGGTCAGAAGGCCAACAGAAATTATATTCATAAGAAACTAAGACAATAATGACAATCATTAAGAACAATGATATGAGAATTGAATACAAGTTTGATGATTTCAAAAGCTAGAACTGAAATTGATCTTCCATCTCCAACATTCAGGAATCTCTCACGGTCTTCAAATCTCTTATTGATCTGAAGTTCCTGTAATAAATTATAAATATTAATAGGACTACCAGTATCTAATATCCAAGTCATTGTATCATAAATTAAGAAGTTGCAAGGAGTTATCATATAATTATCTTGCTTAGCAACTGATTGCTTTTTCTTCTTAGGTCTGTTCAGATCAAGAAAAGTAATGTATTGAGGACAGTTCCTCTTTCGATGATCCTGTTTCTTATAGTAGAAGCACTCTGTCTGACTCTGATCAGACTTGGACTTGGACTTCATGGTCTGACCCCCAGCACTTGGCACCTTGTTATTTTTTTTTCTTCTTCTTTCCTTTCTTAAAGGGACAACATCCACTAGAAGAAGATGCTCCCACTACATTCACTGTCTCCTTGTGGAGCTAGTGATCTTTCTCAAAAGTTTGCAAATCATGATAGTTTACTATAGGCTTCATCATTCGATAATGACTGAGAAACGGTAAGTAGGACTTCGATAGAAATTTAGTATTGCATCTTTCCCAAGTTGCTCGTGCAAGAAAAAGCTGAGCTTGCTTAGACGCTCGATTTGTTCAATCATGCATAATATATGATTGGTTATCGATGTCCCCTTTTCATCCAGGTATTGAAAACAGTATAACTGGTCTTGTACCGCTCAACATCGTCAGGAGTGCCAAAAAAATCGTTCAATACTTTGAGCATTTCTTCTAGCTGAGCTTCCTTGAATTTGCAACTGAACTCATCATTCATAACCACCCGTATGATACACGCATCGTGTGCGATCATTGAGCCACTTTAAATAAGTATCTCGAACTGCATCGCGAGCGTTGGGAGCGGGCTCCTCGGGTGTTGGATTTGTCAACATGTACAAGATCCTCTCGTACTCAGGACTATCTTCAATTTTTGATACTAGCTATTGAAATTGGGTCTCCTCAGCTTATCACTGTCTAACAGCGATTGGAGTGACAAGTTGGTGGCCATAACTGCAAAAGAAAAATCAAAACCTAATTAGTATATTAATTGATTAAGCCTAAAGACATGAACTTTTGTCTAAAGGTTCTCTCACTATTTTAGATGAATTGATAGTCTCTACTTCTAATTCAAAGAATTATCCTAATTCTTTAACAGATACTAGAATCCACATAGTTGCTCATGAGTCCGACTTTGGCCGGTTCACCCATGTACATGCTATGGATAGGTTCTTAACAAATTATTTATCACATAATTTTTAGCAGTTAATTTTGCCCCAAGGCCCTAACAGTAGGCTTTGGCCTCGACTAAAAGGTCTGGTTAAGTCCAACCATTAACATGATCATACTCAGAAATCTAACCACAAATGATCAAGTCTGGTTTTGGTCGGTCATCCTGATCACCCATAAGAAAGATTCGACTGAGTCATCATATTATCAATGATAATTTCAATAGCAAATGAGCACCAGGCCTTTGGACCGTTCAATGATCATCTAACTATTGGATCCATTATTATCCAACTTAATGAGAGGCTATGATCTAGTCATCACTATAACTATTTCATTTTTAGGGACCTAATAATTTTAGAAGATTTAATTAATTGAATTGATAGATGAGAAAAGACTTGACTAGTTATTCTTAGTCCTCCCATCGACTTCACCAAGTCAGATTAAAGAAGACTAGGCTTAATCTGATCCAGCCAACTAGTTACAAATCCTCCCACTGACTTCACCAAGTCATGAAGAGGATTTAAGATAAGTTGAACTAGGAGCATCAGTCATACTGATTTTTTAGTGAGCATGGATCGACCCCAATCATTAAGTGATCTAATCAAAATATGATTGATCATGTTGGCTAGGTAAGTGAGATCGGTGGGAGGGATATGCCATTAACTCGTCAGAGACTCAATCTATATGAGTAGCTCCCAATTAGTGACCACCGATCAAGACTGTTATACTTATCTTAGACACCAACTGGTTAAATAGTTTCAATTTGATCAACTTATAGATTTGGGTTCGATCACAGAGCTACGATTAAGGTCCATCTTGATTTAATTAAAGACATGAATTCGACCAACTATAACTATTAAGAATTGATCGAGAGAAGAAATTGACCCAATCAGAATTAACTATTAATTAGATTTGATCAATTACTAACATGGTCCATTATCAATAATTTCTAACCCTGTCTAACCTAGTTAAATAGACTTGACTCGAGCTAACACATTAACCCATGAATTTTGGATGGACATGGGTTGGGATTCGGTATTCGAAAATAGTTTCAAGTTTTATAAAATATTTTTACAAACAATCATACAATGATCAAAACTCTAATTTTAAATCTAAGATACATTATATTAGATCTAAAATAAAGTTTTAAAGCTTTTCATTGCTCATATTCATGAAAAAGATTGCACAGCACCCCTACACGCCATAAGAGAATCCCATCGAATGGGAGGAGAGGGTCGTAAAATCCTACTTTCTCCTATGACCGAACGACTATAGGGATCTATCCAATTAGATTACTACACTACTTGGATATTAATTTAATTATTTAGATCTAATCTAAATAATTAAAATCAGATTAATATGCAAAAAAATTATGTCATAAGAAATCAATACTCTGATATCATTGTTGGAAAAATGGGTAGTTCAAAGCATGCATTTTTAAAATTTTATAGCAGAAATAGTAGATTAAATAATTTAATCTCCTACACATACTTTAGATCAGATCTAAACTACCTTCCTAAGAATTTATGATATGAAAATAATACACATAAAAATCTTATTTAATAGAAAAGACTGTATCGATCATATCATTGCCCTAAATCAGATCTAACTGTTGGATCGATCAGATGAGTTCAGGACTCATTATCTTTTTACAGATCGATGATCGTTGTTTTGATAATATAGTATGAGATCCTTCTTGATATCAAGCAGTCGCACAGTGCGTCCGATCTCTACAGGCAGTCCACTTGAAGTTTCGAATAGATCATCCTTCCTGGAAGTGCTAGCTCGCATAGAAGGATCTGGATGGTTGATGAAGAGTCCTTTCTTTGGATTGTCTGAACACCTCTAAATTTGAAGATGGAGCTTTTCAAGGAGAAGGTGGTGTAGAAGAAAGAAGATAAGACTCTTGTATTTTTCTCTCACAAAACTAGAGCTAGGAAACCCTAGACCCACCTTAGACCTCATGCCCAAGAGGAAGCTTTCTTCCTCAATTTCTTATGCTGGGAAGCTCACCCCCTCTCTAGTTTTCTCACACACTCTCTGAAGTTCCTCATGCCTTAGATCTTATCTGATGGGGTGCACAAAAATACCCTTCTTAAGATGGCATCCCATCAAATGTAGGGATAGAGTTTGATCGATTTGGTTCTGGTTCAAACAATGGTTGATCTTATCACTAATTCAAATCAAATTTGAATTCCATTTTGAACCAAAATTAATCCCTATCTTAGAAACTTAGAAAGGGGGGTGACAACACTCAGATTGGTGCAAAAAGTTCATGCAAAAAATCATTTATGCATGAGAAGAAAAGGTGGTCGACGGCAAGGAAGAGTCCATCCAATCTTGGACTCTAGGTTCAATCTGATTTCAAACACTTTTGAACTCAAACTTAAACCAACCTAATTCTAATCCAAATAGGATCAGAAGAAGGCATCAAACACCTTCTGGATGAGAGAAATTTCATGCAAAAACCCTTTTCACACATGAAGAAAAGAAGGGCGCAGTGAAAGGTGGTGCATGGGGTTGTTCCAATCGAATTCGAATTCGAATTCATCTTCAATTTAGTTCTTGACCCAACCAAATTAGGTTATACCCAATTAGATCATCTAATTCAACTAGATAATAAATGATCTCGATTAAATTCTAATCAAATAAGAAATTAATCAAGCTAGATTCAGGAATTGAACATCCTTAGCGATTAGGTCATCTCATAACCTAATCGAGTTAAACCAAATTGAATCTAGCTCAATTAGATTTAATCCAAATCTCAATACTCAATCAAATTGAGCTAATTAGTAATCTAATTACTAATCAATCTTTTATAATTTATCAATAATTAATGAATTAATTTATTATAACTTTTACACAAGATTAATCATCAATCGAATTGACGATTATACCCTAGAATGATTCTCAATCGTGGATCAGCCACATGATCAGTCAGAAACTTTTTTGAGTGTGACCCTATAGGTTCGAACCTAAATTGATAGTTTAGAAATAATCTTTCTACACCAATCAAAGTGACCATCTAGCAATGGTACATGACGTCCGGATAGATTGAAATATTGCAAAGCAACATTCAAGAACCTGTTGGTATATGGTTACTGTATAATTTATCCCTTTGACCCTAATACTCAAGGTGACCTAAGATTTAACTGTCAATCCCGAAATAATCAACCGCATTATATTTCAACTTTTCAAATTCATCATATGGATTATCCTGACCAAGATTTTACTAAATTAAACACACTGATGCATTAACTCCTACTTATTCGGAGGATCAATTCCATCTTGACTTATACACCAACTTTACAAGTACTTGATTGTGCTTAGAAATCTTACAAATATTGAATTAAAATTTAAGTAGTTCGACATCAAAGTACAGTGAGTTACTTGCAAGTCACTATGATGATCTTAGGTCGAAGGGACACTTAAATCCATATCCTTTACGAGCTACTCTTAATAGCAAAGTACTTAGCAATTGATCACGTTCGATGAGATGTACTCTTACATCTCATTTGTATGTCACATCAGTGTCTCTATACTTTTTGGTTATGAGGTCAATCAATGCATATGATACATAATCTATACTCGATAAACGCTATCATCTCAGTAATAGCGTATCATTTGATCGTGAACTAATTTTAAGGACTACACGATAAATCTTCTTTTATCAATTAAGATAGTCCTAAAGACTTTATCACAGCATTAAAGTCCATTAAAAAGTTGCACACTACTTTATGATGAAAAATTAATAATAATTTATTAATTTATCAATTCATATATATTTATATAATAAGCTCAACCATCAATAGGCTGATGATTGACTTTAGGATACAATTCCTAACATAAATCATTTAAACTTAATTCAAAATTAAGTATGTGAAATATGTATTTCAATTTGTAAAACTATTTTACTAAGATTTCAAGTGAAGCATATATCATTTATCATATAATTTTTAGATCTTAAAATCTATTTTTATATCTATGTTTAATAATTAAACATGTATCAATTTGATCTAAATTTCATATGTACATCATATGTATTATAGAACTTTTAGATCACTACATATTACATCATATGCAACATACAATTCAGACCTTAAACCAATTTTCATATCTAAATTTACTCCATTAAAATTATAATGAATCACAAATTACTTTAGATCTAATCTAAATATATTCATAATCAAAATAATTTTAAAATTCTTTCGCTATTCTTCTTTATAAGATATAATCACATGGTATCCCCACAAGCCATATGAGCACCCCATCGAATGGGAAGAGAGGGTCTTTAAATTCTACTTGCTCTTATGATCAGACATCCTGGTGATCATCCGAATCCGAATACTAGGCTATGAAGATTAAAAATCTAATTTCTAAAATCAATTTTATCTATATATGTAATGATCAAAATTTAGGCATGCGCTAATATGAACATGATCATATCATACATATTTACATCTAATCTAACTAGATCAATATATCATATATATTATTTCAGATCTAAAACTAAATTTATACAGTATATTAAATATTCAATTTAGATCTAAATTATATAGAAAATAATTAGATACATATATGAATGCATAGAAATAAATTTTGATTAGACCTATTTTCATGTTGTATAGAATTTTATTAAAATCAGATCTGAAAATCTATCAAAATAGATTCAATTCAAATCTTGATTAAGTCTAACTTTCAACCTGTAATACTTTACAAAAAATTTTGTTAAAAAATTTAAAACAAATTATAAATAGATTTTTATTCCAACAAAAATCTATAATAAGAAAAATTTTATTATCATAGATTTATAACAAACCATCATCAACCACTGATTTGATTCATGAAATCTGATCAAAATCAAATCAAAAAAAATTTAATTAATAGGTCTAAATCAGATTTAATGTCTAATATAAAAATCTAGTTACATACAAGATGCAAACATACCAGAAAAAGTTATCTATGCATCCATATATCAGTCTGGCTCTAATACTAGTTGAAGAAAAAATCCAATCAGGATCGGATCACTAGGATGCATTTGAAAATTTTCTATTCTAAATTCTAACATAATATTTACCTTTATCTGAAACATAGTAGAATAGGGATCAAAATCCCTAGAGAATTTCTTGAATCTGATGCCTCGCAAGGTCTGGATGTACAGGCCCTCTACTTCGCGTGCATGCCAGGCTCTGAAGGAAAGATGAATGATCCTCAGGACATTGCTCCTTCAAATGAACAGTGAGAAGAGGGAGGAGATCTGATCTCACACCTTAGAAAATCCTTGGATAGGATCTTCATGCCAAGAACTAGAACCCCAAGGAACTCCACACCAAGAAGAGGAAGGCATCCAAGAAAATCAGCGCCTCTCTTCTTAAGTTTTGTCGCACAAAATAGATTTCTCACTTGTGGTTTACTTCCTTTTATCACACAAAAAATAAATCTCATATCATCGGTGGTTAAGGTCCCCTCCTTAAATAGATATCTGATCAAGACCTAATTGAATTGGGAGTTTTAATTCACATCAATTTGAATTAGATTCAGCCTTATCAAATAAGGAAATCTAAGAGAGAAAGGAGAGCGCCAAGCTTTGTGTGAGAACTCTTTTCACGCATGCACAGGAAGGAGCAAAAATAAATCAGTGCCCGCTCCCTCCTTTAGTCGGCCACTCATGAGAGAGAGTCTCAAGATTTTGAGACTCTTTGGTCCTAAACCAATTTGGCTTAAATTTGATCTGATTCGAATTCGATTCGAACCAAACTTGAAGAGCCAGTCCATCCTAATCTAATTAGAATTTTGATCCCAGTCTAACTTAAATTTTGATCCAATTAGCCTTAATTAAATCAGATCTAATCTAAAATTAATTAGAACATAAATTCTATCTCTTATAAATTTTTAGATCATCGATCAGATCATTATCATCCAAAATTAATCTATACCTCATGTCCAGTTCTAGCTAGACATAGTCAATTATCTAATTCCGTATGACCCTTAACTTAATTCTCAATTAAGCTAATCTATTTATTTAATCAATTCTCATACTTTCAAATTGAACACATAGACATTAGGTCAATTCTTTCCTACTTTGCCTGACTTTGTGCATGGCTTTATAGGTTCAAACACTAAGCCGATAGTACAAGAATTATTTTCTGTACTAATCGAAGTTACCATCTAGCAATGGTTCTTGATGTCTGAATAGATCGAATATTTGTAAGGCAACATTCAAGAATCTTAGAATATGATTACTACATAATTCATCTCTTTGACTTTGAATGCTCAAGACGATCTTGGATTTAACTGTCAACCTTAGATGAGTCATCCACATTATATTTCAACCTTTCAAGTTCATTATATAAATTACCTTGACTGAGATTTTACTAATTAAATACAGTGATGTATTATCTCCTATAATCCAAAGAGATCAATCCCATCTCGATCTACAACAGACTTTGTAAATACTTGACTGTACCCAGTAACCTTTCGTCACTGTATTAAAATATAGATAGTCCAACACCAAAGCACAATAAGTTGCTTGCAAGCCACCATGGTTATCTCAGGTCTGAGAGACACTTATATTTATATCCTTCACGGACTGTCCTTGACAGTAGAGCGCTCCACAGATGAGTTACTTATTCAGTGACGATGTACTCCTACATCTCACATATATGCTATACCAGTGTCTTCACACTCCTTGATTATGAGAACAATTAACTTATATAGCACACAACGATCTATACTCGATAAAGATCATCGTCCTTTAATGACGTATCATTTGGTCGCGAACATTATTTAAGAACTATTTGATAAATTCTTCTCTATCAATTGTCATATAGTTCTAAGAACTTCATCATAATATTAGAGTTCAATTAAGAAAGATAATAATGAAAATACTAAATAATTTTATTAATTTATAATTCATATACAAATTACAAAGAGCATAATCATCCATACGATTGACTTTAGGATATATTTTCTAACAAGATTTCTCAAGTGCTTGAAATGAAGAATTCAACTATGGAGCAAATCCTCTTAAGGAAGCTAACTCAAGATAATTCAAAGAAGAAATAAAAAGTTTTTGATTTAGTGAAGTCGACCCCAAAGGATTGGAGCCAATTCCTGAACTGAAACAGGCAGAAAATAGAAGATTTATAAATTTTAGAAAGTTCAAAAATCATCCCAAGAGAAGAAGAGTCGAGTTTGGCATGGTTGGAGTGGACTGACATGCATTTGAGTCAACTTATGATAGACAAGAGTCGACTCTCTTAGTGAAGATAGAAAGCTATATTTTTGGGATCTTAGCTCGAGTCGACCCTAGGACAGATCAAGTCAACTCATGAAGATAATGAGCCGACTCTCTTAGAAAAATAGAATGCAAGTTTTTTAGATCCTGAGGTTGAGTCGACTCGTGGGCAGCTTAAGTTGACTCTTGAGGAATTCGAATTGACTCCTGACAAGGAAAACTATAATGATTAGTTTTTTTGCACTTCTCTAATGGATATTTCTCCACTCTAATGCTAGTCTAAGCATTTTAATTATTAAAACTCACTCTCCAGCTAATTCCAAGCTTATAAAAGGCTAGAGAATTATTTGAGAACAAAGATCAAGGAGATTAAAGAGTGAAATACTTAAATTTGTGAGAGCATCATTGAATATCTTTGAGGAACACTACAAGAATATTCTTTATTAGTGATGACTATTAGTGACAACTAACAAGCCATCGTTAATGGTGATATTTATCGATGAATTATTACGATGAAAAAGAAACCGTCATTAAAGAGTTGAAGACTTATTAGTGATAGAGGGTTTTGTTATTAATGATGACATAGCCATCATTATAACTCTTAAATTTTAATTATTTATATATTTTAATTATTTTAATCTTAATTACTTATTAGTGATGGCTTTAGTGATACCACTTTTACCGTCACCAATATAGTACCCTAAAATCCCTCCATTCCTGATCGATTATTTTCCATCACGAACCCACCTCCCCCTTCTTTCCCCACCTTCGGTCCCCCTTCTTCTCCCACTGTGCCACCAGAATCCTATCAGAGCAGCCATCCTCGTGCCCAGTCCTCACACCAGATCCACCATCCTCACATTAGATCCACTGTCCCCATGCCCCAGCCTCCCCCTTCTTCCCTACCTCCCCCTTCTTGCCCACCACACTGTCGGAACCTTGTTGGAGCCCCATCCCTCGCCTTAGTCCCATGCCACCGTCCCCATGCCCCTGCCTCCCCCCTTCTTCCCCCGTCGCATCACCATAACCCTGTCGGAGCCCCCATCCCCTATGCCCTAGTCCCCATGCCGCCATCCCGCACTAGATCCATCATCATTATGCCCCAGCCTCCCCCTTTCTTCTCCTACCTCCCCCTCCTCATTTGTAATGCTGCTCGGTACTTTGCAACCCTCAGGGTGGGATTTCTTTAGATGCTCTGCTAAGGTGGTAGGGGGTGCCGCCTTCACGGATGCCCTGGCTCAGTCCATCGACATGGAATGTGCGACCTGACTACCTTGGGCAGCAGTCCCTGGTGCGCGGGTCGCATGGCCCGATCGTCCTACAATCGAAACTTGTATGTGTGGGATGCGCATCCTGGTCATCTCCATTTGTAATGCTGCTCGGTACTTTGAAATCTTCGAGATGAGATTTGCTTGGATGTCCTACTGAGGTGCTAGAGTGGGCCGCCTTCGTGGCTGCGGCAGCTCGGCCCATCAGCATGGGATTCACGATCTGACTGTCTTGGACGGTAATCCCTGATGTGCAGGGCACATAGCCTAGTCGTCTGGCATATCTCAAGTCCGCATGTATGGGATGCATGTCCCAGTCCTCGCCATTTGCGATGCTTTTCGATACTTTGGAACCTCTTAATTAAAATTTAAAATATTGCATTGCATAGAACCATAGATCCATCTTTAATTAATGTATGTATTTACGGTATCTATATATTTATATATTTTTGTACAGTTGGAAGAATTATGTACAATGGTCAATTGATTATCCAATATGGATAGTTTGAAAAATGAAATTAATTTATAGGTCATTATAGTAATCAAACGATATACTGAGGGTTTGAAAAAAAAATTCAGATTGTATTTTCTTTAGTTCTCCCCACACATCTTAAGCCATGTGGGGAGAACTAAGAAGAAATACTGTCAAAATTTTTTTGATTTCTATTGCATATCATTTAATTACTATAATTAACCTATAGAATTAATACAATTCTTGAATGGGATATGACCTTCTATACCTATTAGTTGATGGTAGAATATATTTATTGTATAAGCCATTTGAAATGATAAAAATAATCATTTAGTAATTGTCTGGTATTTGTATATGTAGAATCATTAGATAGTGTGTCATGGACCGTAGTTGGATGGACTGTCGAGTAGTCGACAGGATGATTTCTACTGAATATAGAAAGGGTGTAGAGTACTTCTGTGATTATATTTTTAGGAATACAGCACTCTTACATCAAGAAAGGCCTCGTTGCCCTTATAAAAGATGTAGTAATAGAGAAATGCTTGATACGGATATAGGCTAAAAAGAAGAATATTTTAAGTTCAAAAAGGAAGGAGTCGACCCCAAGGATAAAAGAGTCGACTTTGGCATGCCGGAAAAAATGACATGTAGATGGAGTCAACCTCAGGATAGATGGAGTGGATCCTTGAAAAATTAGAGTCGACCCTTGAGTAGATGGAGTCGACCCAACATAACAGCTAGTTTTTTTGTCTTTGTGGTGTGCTTGTTTATTTGCTTTTTATACTTATCTTACATTATTTCAGTTCTTGCATTACTTGCCATAATTGTATAATTAATTTATAAATCTATTTATTTTTATTTTTAGAGATTACATGATGTTACTTTTAGAGAACGGAGCTGTGCTAGTCGATGAGAGAGCTCCAAAGGATAGAGCTCTCGTGGGGTTAGCTCACATGGTTCTATGACACCCATACTACTCGATAAATTCTAATACTTTAGAATTTTTTTTAGATTATTTTATTTTTTATGATATTTTGCTATTATCAGGTTCAGACGATGTGGGGTCACCATTAAACCCATAGTCACATGGAGCAGCAGCCAGCTCTTAGCCTCAGCGCCATGGTAGAGGATCTGCTTGGCTCATGGCACCTTCGATTTGATCAAAGGATAGAGAGCTCATCCACATTCAAAGCCACTCATAAGTACTAGATCTTCGAGGAATATGTTTAAAGTTTAGTCATTTTAGAATCAATATTTATTATTTAAATTAATTTTGTAAGATATTTAGAGAGCCTGAGGTGTCCCGTGTGGTTACCAGGATACTTGATGATTGATGCCAGGGCCGGTGATTGAGTTCTCCAGTTGGCTGTCGAGGGCTCATGACACTACATGGGAGATGTTCCTAATAAGTTAAAGATGTTTAATTTTAAATTTATATTATATTTTATTCTATTAATTAATACATGCTTGCTTCTAATTGTAGGAATACTATCGATTCGAAACACCTCAGGATGAGGAGGCTGGCTGTCGGACCTTCGAGGAAGTCACCACATGTAGGCTCCGGGATAGGCTGTATAATCTCAAGTAGTCCATCATTGAGTTCTCCAGTTCTGAGTCACCATTGGATTGGAAGTTCTTCATTGATCATTGGATGCAGAGGGAAGTATGGGAGGCCCTTTATGACTAGTGAAGTAGTGAGGACTACTCTGGTAGATGGCAGAGGGCTCAACAAAATCAGACCACCCAGCAGGATTGATCAAGCACATCGATGGCTTTCCATTGGCACACATGTTAAGCAAATAGATTGGTAAAAATTCTAAACTTATATTAATCTCATATTAGTTGATCATATATATATTTTATTAACTTAATTTATTATTTATTGTAGATATGACAGTTGGGTCATGTACTAGTCTAGGAAGATCGATGATTACTTAGATTCTAGATCCAGATGGATTGAGATAACTTAAAATATTATTTATTAAGTTTTGTATATACTAATATGTATAATAGTACTAATGAATTTCTAAACTGTATAGGCAAATTACGTGGAGTACATTATAGCGTGGCATGGTGAGGACCCATCCTCTCAACCCTCCTTGACCTCGAAGGATGGCTCAAGGCCACCGGAGGGGTGAGTAGAAGCCGGATCATAGGATTCGAGCATAGCTTCGACCCACTCATAGCTCGCTGATCTGTGATGTCCTCCTCTCAAGCCTCGACGACCAACATGTGAGGTGATGCACATGTTGAGGAAGTCATGCAGAGACTTTTTTGCCAGCAACCTCAAAGCTTCCAGGATATCGTGCGTGAGACTATTGTTGAGATTTTTAGAGATCTACATCTATACAATCAACTGAGCTCATTATCATAGCCATCATAATAGGTAAGTCAAGCAGTATTAATAATTTTTTTACTTATTTAATTTTATATTTAGAAGTTTCATATAGTTAGGCTTGAATCGAAGGAAGGAGATCTCGGGGTCAAAAGTGAATCTACCCATCTGATGGATGGGTCAGAGGTGTAGATATATCTGTATCATCGAATGGGACATGTAGGAATAATCTATTCGAGAATCGAAGGAGTATATCTAAATATATCCCTCCATATCGATTTAGGGTTCAAGTGAAGGAAGGGGTATCCAGGGGGTCAAAACTCAATTTAACCATCCGAACCATCTGATCTCCATACTTTCGGATCTTGCGGATGTCTGAGGTTTCAATCGTCACCATGCAAGTACCCAACCTCTACTGGTATCTATCCGAAGATATTTGATCGGAGCATCGAGATTATCAATGTGCTAGCATCTTACAGATCTCGCTCTTCAGATTTGGATCTGGGTCTCTTCTTCTAGATCTCGAAGAAGATGAAAGCTGCGCAAACTCCTTCGTGCAGATCCAATGAAATCTGAATCAGATCACCAAGAAGAGGAAGAAGACTCTTCTTCTCTTCTTCCTCTCTCTCTATTTTCTCTTCTTAGATATGATCACATCAGATTTTGGACGTTGGGTTGAAGGAAAAAAAGGAGGCGTTGAGTGTTGGGAATTGTCTTAAAATCAATCGTGTGATGATTGAGTTTCTCTTTGTATATGAGTTATTGACTAATGAATAAAATTATTCTGATATTTTTTATCACAAAGTTACATCTTCTTTAAATTCTTGTATTGTGATGAAGTCTTTGGAACTATGTTAGTGTACGATAAAGAGAGGATTTATCATATAGTTCTTAAACATGTTTGCAATCAAATGATACGTCATTACATGATGATGATGTTTATCGAGTGGAGGTCGTTGTGTGCCATATGAGTTGGTTGTCCTCTTAACTAAGGAGTGTGGTGACATTGATATGGTATACAGGTGAGTGTAGGAATACATCGTCACTAAATAAGTGACTCACCTACTGAGCGTTCTACTATCAAGAACTGCTCATGAAACGTATGGGCATAAGTGTCCCTCAGACCTGAGATCACTATGGTGACTTGCAAGCAACTCACTATACTTTGATGTCGAACTATTTGAATTCTAATGCAGTGATAAAAGGCTATTGGGTACAGTTAAGTACTTGCGAAGTCTGTATGTAGATCAAAATAAGATTGACCTCTCCGAGTTATTGGAGTTGATGTATCGCTATATTTCAATTTAGTAAAGTCTTGATCAGAAAAATCCATGAAATAGATTTGAAAGTTAAATACAATGTGGATGAAGCGATCTTAGCGGACAGTTAACCTGAGACCATCCTAGAGCATCCAGAGTCAAAAGGATAAATTTTATGATAACCATGTGCATAGGTTCTGGAATATTCCTTTGTGATAATTCGACCTATCTGGATATCGAAAACCATTACTAGATGGTATCTCGATTAGTACAGAAATCGATTTCTATGCTACCGGCTTAGTGTTTGAACCTATGGAGTCACACACATAAGTCAAACATCATAGAAAAGTATTGGCCTATATTTATATGTCCAATTTAGAAGTACTTGACTTGATTGAACATATAAGTTAACTTGATTGAGAATTAAGTTATGGGTCAAATAGAATTAAAAAGTTAACTATGTCTAGCTAGCACTATACATGAGGTTCAGGTTCAATCTCGGAGATGAACAGTTTCTGATCTATGATCCATGGAGCATATGAGAGACTGAATTTAAGTGCTAATTAATTTTAGATTAGATCTGAATTAATTAGACTTAATTAGGTTCAAAATCTAAGTTAGACTTGGTACAAAAGTCCTAAAGAGTTTGGGATTGACAGTCTTTCGAAATTATTTCGAATCAGCTTCGAATCGAATTTGAATCGGATCTTTTTTGGATGAGATATTAGGAGTCCTATACTTATTAGGTCATGAGAATCATCTATAATAGAGAAGGTCTCTACCTATAGATGCATATAAATCAAATAGCAAAAATCAAATTGAGAAAAGAGAGAAAGAGAGAGAGGTGAGAGAAGAGGGAAGCCCCTTCTTTCTCCTTGATGTCTCCCCTTGTGGCCATCCCCTTCTCCTTGTCGTGGGCCCACCTTGGGCATCCTTCTTGCTGGTGTGAGGCATCACACCAGCACCTCTCCTCCCTTGTTTGGTTGGATTGCGAAGGTGATTTGATCGAAGTTCATCCTATTTCCTGCATTATCTGGCGTGCATGCAAAGTAGAGGGTATGTACTTTCAGGCCTTCGCAAAGGATTATTGAAGATTTGATCTCCATTTTCACTGCTAATCAGGTAAAAATTTGATCTTTATCAGTATAAATTTGTAGAAAACTTTTAGATACAATCTGGGCTATCCGAAGAGAAACAGTTTTTCTTCTCTTTAATTGGTATCAGAGCAAGTCTTTGATTCATACATGCATAACTAAATTTTTTTGAATTATTTATAAATTATATATAATTAAAATTTTATATTAGATATTAAACCTAATTTAAATATATTTAAATAAATTTTAATCTAATTTGATTGGATTAGATAATCTTAATCAATGGTTGATTAAGATTGTTATAAGTTTGTTAAAACAGAATTTTGT
>KE506438.1:61822-76756 GCA_000441515.1 Elaeis oleifera
ATTAAAATTTAGAACTTATTTCAGATCTGAATTAGATTTATTTTGATGGATATTTAGATCTGAATATTATCGAAAATCAGTACTACACCAAAACAGATTTAATCAACAATTTAATCCTTATGCATTTATGTTTGTATCTAATTAATTTTTATATGATATCAAATATAAATTAATATTTTATAATCAATATAAAATATATTTCAAATCTGATATGATGTATATGATGTATTAAATCTAATTAGATCAGATGAAGAATATGATTAATAAGATCAAGGATATGTTCATGACATAAATTGTTTTGTCAAAATTGTATATTGATGTGATTTACATATGAAATTAGATTTCAGATCTTAGTAGCCTAGTACTTGAATTGATAAAATCATCAGACCGTCTGGTCATAAAAGATCGAAAAGATTAACTCTCTTTTATCTATTCGATGGGTTCTTTATGACGTGTAGGGGTGTCATTGTGATCCAATTTTATGAAGAAAAAAAGTAATAAATTTTTATAAATTATTTTAATCATAAATATATTTAGATTAGATCTAAAGTAATTTATGATTTATTACAATACAATAAATTTAGATATAAAATTATTTTAAATCTGAATAGTATGTTGCATAAGATGTGATCGGTATTGATTTAAAAATTATCATGATGTATAAGATGTATGTATGAAATTTAGATCATACCTATGCATGTTTAATTGTTAAACATATTATGAAAATTTATTTTATGAATTAAAATATATGGTATGCTTCATCTGAAACCCCAGTAGAATAGTTCTACAGACTAAAATACATGTTTCACATACTTAATTTTGAATTAAGCTTTGAATGATCTAGATTTAAAAATTGAAGATCATTAAGACACTACATAAATTGATGGACAAAGAATTAGCTTGAATCAGATCCTTCTAATGGGTTAGGTCTAGGGTTAGAAACACATATGGATCAAATAGAGAAATTGGTTAAATCTAATCAAGTGTTGAATTAGATTAGGTCAGAATTTCTTTAGATCAATCTCAATAGTTGAAGTTTGATCAAGTCCATATTTTGACCTAATAAATGGACCATGATCATGGCTCTGTGGTTGAGCCTGAATTTTCTGATGGATCAAATCGAAACTAATTAATCAATTGGTGTCTAAGATAAGTTTGGCAGATTCGATCAAGTGATTTTTAATTGGGAGCTACTCACCTAGATACATCTACGGTGAGTTAATGGCATATCCCTCCGATTGATCTCACTTATCTGGTTAATATGGTAATTATGTTTTGATTAGATCACTAGTCGATTCGTGCAGACCCATGCCATTAAATTAATCAGTGTGATTTATTTAGGTGTCTTTAGACCAGCTTGTGTCTAATCCTCTACATGATTTGGTGAAGTCAGTGGGAGGATTTACAACTTACAGGTCATCTTCTTCTCTTATTCTCAGATCAATGAAATCAAATCCTCTAAAATATTAGGTCCATAAATGATACAATTATGGAGATAACTTATAGGCATTAGAGGCATCACATACCTGGTATCTATTATGTATCAAAATTATTATTCAACATATGACCATCATGATGTATCTTCAGATCAATGCTCAGGTTGGTCGAGCCACACTCGGGCCTGAACATCCGTTTGTTGGGTGCATTTGGTATTGTTATGTTAATTGTTGGACCTAATCAGAATTTTTAGTGGAGGCGCTACACACCTGCTGAAGCCATGCCTGGGGCAAAACCTAATTGCTAGAAATTATTTGAAGAAATAATTGGTTATGAACCTACCTATGGATGCACTAGGGTTGGCCGAGCCACACTCGGGCCCAAATGTAGTCTGTGTGGATTCTAGTACCAGCTAAGGAATTAATATAATTCTTCAAGTTGGAGGTAGAGGCTATCAATTCGTAAAATAGTGGGAGGACCTTTAGACCAAAGTCTATATCTTTGGGATTTCAAATAATTCATATACTAATAGGCTTGTTTTTTCATTTCAGTTATGGCCAACACACTATCCCACTATACGTTGTTGGACAGTGACAAAACTTAATAGATCCAACTTTGATAGCTGGTATCAGAAGTTGAAGATTGTCTTGGAGCACGAGAAGATTCTGTATGTCCTTACGGATGAGGCACCTAAGAACCTGCTGCCAACGCTCCTCGTGCTGTAAGAGACTTACATAAGTGGCTCAATGATCGAATGACTGTGCATTGTGTAATGAGGGCAGCTATGACGATGAGCTTAGCCATAAGTTCGAAGATGTGCAGCCTGAG
This sequence comes from Elaeis oleifera, assembly GCA_000441515.1. Taxonomy (NCBI): domain Eukaryota; kingdom Viridiplantae; phylum Streptophyta; class Magnoliopsida; order Arecales; family Arecaceae; genus Elaeis; species Elaeis oleifera. The sequence continues at coordinate 64,088 of KE506438.1, forward strand.
GAGATCATTCAAATATTGAATGAGTCCTTCGACACTCCTGAGGATGCTGAGAGACACAAAATCTCCTGCATAGTGTTCAATGTCCGTATGCAAGAGGGGCTTAGTCATCGATCATGTACTGTACATGATTGAGCAGATTGAACATCTTAGCAAACTTGGTTTTCGTTGCATGAACAGTTAGGCAAGGATGCTATCCTCAACTCACTATTAAAATCCTACCTATCCTTTCTCAGTCATTACAGAATGATGAAGTCTATAGTAAACTACCATGGTTTACTAGGATCACTGCAGACTTTTGAGGAGGACCACCAGCTCCAAAAAGAGTCGGTGAATTTAGTGAGAGATTCATTTGTAGGTTATCGATCCTCTAGGAGAGGAAAGAAAAGGTGTAGAAATCCTATTCCACCAATCCCAAGCAGAGCAAATCGTCAAAAGCTGACAAGAGTCAGATAGAATGTTCTTTGTAAGAAGCTGAATCATTGGAAGAGGAGTTGTCCTGCTTACATAGCTACCCTTGATTCGAACAGGCCTAAGAACAAGAGAAAGAAGCAAATGGTTGCTTCACAAGGTACTTATATGATACTCCTTGTAATTTCTCTGTTTGTGATACTATTACCTGGGTATTGGATACCTGAAGTCTGATTAATATATGTAATTCGTTGCAGCGATTGCAGATAAGTAGGAAGTTTTGAGAGGACGAGCAGTTTCTTAACGTTGGAGATGGGAAGCCTTATTCTAGTTCTGACCTTGAGAATTTTACAGCTTGTTTTCAAGTACAGTAGTGTCATGTTAGATGATTGTCATTATTGTCCCTCCTTTTTAATGAATGTCATCTCTGTAGGTCTTTTGGTCAAACTTGATTTCAAGTTTATAATAAAGGATGATTTTTGTGATATCTTTATGAATGATACTGTAATTATGCATGAAAATTAAAACATGGCATATACATAATATCACGGTCTGTTGGTGTAATGTACACAGTCAGTAAACGTCCTAAGTTAGATAATGTCAGTGAACCTTGCCTTTGGCATTGTAGGCTTGGTCATGTAAATAAGAGTAGGATTGACAGATTGATCAAGGAATATTCTTTGAAATAGATAATTATGAATCATTACCTACCTGCGAGTCCTATCTACTTAGTAAGATGACTAAGTCACCCTTTTAAGAGAAAGATGAAAGAGCCAACAATGTCCTAAGTCTAATACATACTGATGTATGCGGACTTATGAACATAAGTGCCAGAGGAGGATACTACTACTTCATTACGTTTACAGATGATCTATCGAGGTATGGGTATGTCTATTTTATGAAACATAAGTCAGAATCATTTGAAATATTCAAATGATTTCGTGCTGAAGTAGAGAAATAGACTGAAAAGAATATTAAAATTTTTTGATCAAACCGAGGAGGTGAATACCTCACTAGTGACTTCTTGACATATCTGGAAGAGAATGAGATTCTCTCACAGTGGATCTCTCCTGGAACACTACAACATAACAAAGTGTCCGAGAGGAGGAATCAAATTTTGTTAGTTATGGTCCAATCTATGATAGGTTTTGCAAGTCTACCAATCTCCTTTCGCAGATATGCTTTAGAAACTATCTGCTACATTCTAAATAAAGTGCCAAGCAAGTCTGTTAATAAAACTCCATATGAGATATGGATGAGGCATAAGTCGGTGCTCTCACACCTTAGGGTCTAGGGGTGTCCAGCTTATGTCAAGCATTTAAAGACTGTAAGCTTGGACCAAAGTCCGATAAATTCTTGTTCGTAGGGTACCTAAAGGAACTAAAGGATACTTCTTCTACCTCACTACAGAGCAAAAGATTTTTGTCAGCAGTAGGGTAGTCTTTTAGAAAAAAATTCTTTAGTGAAGGAGCTCATGCCTGTAAATTGAACTTGATGAAATTCAAAAGGTAGAAGGACTGACACACATAAATTGGATTTGATTGGAGAATCGAATCCAAAGCCAATAGAGGTGCCATTAAAGAGATTTAGTAGAATACAACCAGACGATACTACGATTTCTTGATCCACGATGGTGATCCCATCGAACTTGATAAGAACGATGAGGATCCGATCACCTATATGGAAGCCATGCAAAGGTCCGACTCTCAGAAATGGCTTGAGGACATGAAGTCCAAGATGGAGTCCATGGAGATCAATGGTGTATGGACACTAGTTGATTTATCCGAGGGGATAAACCCATAGAATGTAAATGAATTTTTAAAAGAAAGAGGAGCAGACGGGAAGGTAAAGACCTATAAAGCCCATCTTGTTGTCAAGGATTACCATCAGTGTTATAGTATTAACTATGACGAGACGTTCTCTCCTGTGGTAATGCTCAAGTCCATCCGGATTATGCTTGCTATCGCTGCACACTTAGATTATGATATCTGTCAAATAGATGTCAAAATTGCTTTCCTTAATGGAGAGCTGGAAGAAGAGGTGTATATGATACAGCCTGAAGGGTTCACATCCACAGATGAGTCAAAAGTATGCAAACTCAATAGGTCTATTTATGGACTTAAGTAGGCGTCTAGGAGTTGGAACATGCATTTTGAAAAGGCGATCAAAATGTATGGCTTCGTTAGGAACGAAGAAGAGCCTTGCATTTACAAGTGGGCTCACGATTCTGTAGTTATCTTCTTTATACTATATGTGGATGACATACTATTACTAAGAAATAACATCCTGACTTTGCAAAGTGTGAAGCTGTAGTTATCATCACAGTTTTTCATGGACTTGGAAGAAGCATCCTATATCATAGGGATGAAGATTTATAGGGATAGATCTAGAAGGTTGCTTGGATTGTCCCAATCCACGTACATCGATACTGTATTGAAGAGGTTCAATATGGACAATTCTAAGAGAGGCTATCTTCTGATAGGCCATAGAATTACTCTTTTCAAGAAAGATTATCCGACAACTCTTGAGGAGATAGAGCGTATGAGTAGAATACCATATGCTTCTACAGAGGGATCTATCATATATGCTATGACGTGTACGAGATTGGATGTGGCCTGTTCATTAGAGATAGTGAGTAGGTACCAGTCTGATCTGGATGAGAAGTATTGAAAGATTACGAAAATAATTTTAAGTATTTAAGAAATACTAAAGATCAATGACTTATCTATGGAGATACTGATCTAAAACTTATGAGATATATTGATTTCAGTTTTCAATCAGATTGTGATGACAGCAGAAGTGCATCGGATTACGATTTACTCTGAATAAAGGAGCTATTTGCTGGAAGAGTTTCAAGCAACATACTGTGGCCGATTCTGTTTGTAAAGCAGAATACAATACTGCATTAGATGCTGCAAAGGAGGCAGTGTGGTTGTGAAAATTCATCATCGAGCTGGAAGTTACACCTTCTATTGATGGCCCTGTCCTACTGTACTGTGACAGCTCCAGTGCCATAGTTCAGGCGAAAGAATCAAAGTCATACCATCGGACCAAGAATGTTCTGTGCCATTATCACCTGGTGCGAGAGATCGTGAACTGAGATGACGTCGAGCTTTACAAGATCGATAAAAGAAGAACTTAGTCGACCCCTTCACTAAAGCTCTTGGGATTAAAGAGTTCAATGACTTCAAATGAAAGATGGGTATAAAATACTACTTCGATTGGCTTTAGTCCAAGTGAGAATTGTTGGAAATTGTATATTAAAATCAATCATATGACGATTGAGTTTCTCTTTGTATATGAGTTGTTGACTAATGAATAAAATTATTCTGATATTTTTCATTACAAAGTTACATTTTTCTTGAACTCTTATGTTCCGATGAAGTCCTTAGAACTATATTAGTATACGATAAAGAGAAGATTTATTGTATAGTTCTGAAACATATTCGTGACCAAATGATATATCATTATAGGATGATGCGTTTATCGAGTGGAGGTTGTTGTGTGCTATATAGGTTGGTTGTCTTCTTAACCAAGGAGTGTGGTGACACTGGTATGGCATATAGGTGAGATATAGGAGTACATCATCACTGAACAAGTGACTCACCTGCTGAGCATTCTACTGTCAAGAGGTGCTCGTGAAGCGTATGGGCATGTATCCCTCAGACCTGAGATCATCATAGTGACTTGCAAGCAACTCATTGTGCCTTGATGTCGGACTATCTGAATTTCTAATGCAGTGATGGAAGGCTACTGGGTATAGTCAAGTACTTGCAAAGTTTGTGTGTGGATCAAGATAGAATTGACCTCTCTGGGTTATTGGAGTTGATGTATCGCTGTATTTCAATTTAGTAAAATCTTAGCCAAGGTAATCCATGAGATAAATTTGAAAGGTTGAAATACAATGTGGATGAAGTGATCTCACAGACAGTTAACCTGAGACCATCCTAGAGCATCCGGGTCAAAAGAATGAATTATGCGGTAACCATGTGCATAAGTTCTAGAATATTCTTTACGATAATTCGATTTATCTGGACGTCAGAAACTATCACTAGATGGTATCTCAATTAGTAAAGGAATCGGTTCTTGTGCTATCGACTAAGTGTTTGAACCTATAGAGTCACACACATAAGTCAGACACTATAGGAAAGTATTGGCTTATGTTTATATATCCAATTTTAAACTACTTAACTTGATTGAATATATAAGTAACTTATTGAGAATTAAGTTATGGGTCAAATAGAATTGAAAAATTGACTATGTCTAGCTAGCACTACACATGAGGTTCAGATTCAATCTCAGGGATGAACAGTTTCTGATCTATGATCCAAGAAGCATATGAGAGATTGGATTTAAGTGTTAATTAATTTTAAATTAGATTTGAATTAATTAGACTTAATTGGGTTCAAAAATTCAAGTTAGACTCAGTATAAAAGTTCTAAAAAGTTTGGGATTGACAGCCTTTTGAAATTATTTCGATCCAGCTTCGAATCGGATTCGAATCGGATCCTTTTTAGATGAGATATTAAGAGTCGTATACTTATTGAATCATAAGAATCATTTATAAATAGAGAGGGTCTCTACCTATAGATGCATAGAAATCAAATAGCAAAATTCAAATTGAGAGGAGAGAAAGAGAAATAGAGGCGTGAGAAGAGGGAAGCCCCTTCCTTCTCCTTGGCGTCTCCCCTTGTGGTCGTCCCTTCTCCTTGCCATGGGGCCCACCTTGGGTGTCCTTCTTACTGGTGTGAGGCATCACACCAGCACCTCTCCTCCCTTGTTTGGTTGGGTTGCGAAAGTGATTTGATCGGAGTTCATTCCGCTTTCCTACGTTATCTGACGTGCATGAGAAGTAGAGGATCTGTACTTTCAAATCTCTGTGAAGGTTTATTTCAGATTATTAGATATTTGATCTCCAGTCCCACTGCTAATCATGTAAGAATTTGATTCTTATTAGTATAGATTGTAAAAAATTTTAGATGTAATCTGCGCTATCCGAAGAGAAACATTTTCTCTTTCCTTTATTGGGAAGAGGTTATCACGGCAAGAAAGAAAGCCTACCATGATATTAGGGCATGCCCTCTTTTCATCCTTGATTTTTATCACACAAAAATTAGGTCTCTCATATGCGACACCTGATTCAAATCTCATTTTAATCAGGTTCAAATTCAAATCTTATCTATAAGGAAACCCATGGTCAAAAAGGAGGTGCAAAGAATAATTGTTGGCAAGAAGGAATCCCATTCCTTTCAATACCGCATGCCCACTTTTACATTCCATTTTTATCATACAAAAAAGGAGTCCAATGCCTCACCAATAATTTGATCTTATTTTGAATCAAATTTAAATAGAATAAAATCAGAAAGAGAGAGAATCCCAAATGGAGTGGGGCGCCAACTATTGGCGCCCCTTCTTTTCACGTGCGCAAAACAAAAGGGGTGCATCTCTATGCACACCCTCCCCTTTTTAGCATAAGATCTGATGAGAAAGTCCCAGAGAATCTAGGCTCTAAGGGTCATAGTTCATCTAATTCAAATTAGGTCCAAATCGAGTTCAAATCGAGTCCGAATCAAATCGAATTCTAAAATCTGTCAAACCTGATCCAATCAAGCTTGAAATTTAAATCTGATTTAGATAATTGAATCCAATTAGCATTAAATTAAATCAAACTTAATTAAATTAAATTTAATTTAAATTAATTAAGACTTGATCCATAATTTAATCAGTCCAAACTAAATTACAACACCTGCAATTAAGTCCCTGAGCTAATAATTAGCAGCTGCCAAAAACTATAACACTTACAAATTAGCAGTTTTTAAAATTCAAATTATCAATCTGATTGATAATTCGAATATGATCCAAACTGTTGATCAGGTCATGTTTTTTTGTATATGATCCCTCAGGTTCTATTCTATCGGATAGTGAGATATACCATGATCTCCATCATAGTATCATCGAAACTTCTTTCGATGGACTGGAATGATTCTAACTCAACTTAACAAAAATGTTGATCCAAAAATGATCTTAGTGAGTTTTCATGATCCACCATGATACCTAGTAGCATGTGATGGCAATCCAGTAGAATAAAAAATGAACCCCTAGGTGTAATTATCGTGTGATACAATCTCTCTATCGTGAGTCCTGACTAGACGGAGGTCATGGAGAATTCGTCAAACCCCATCGTCAGTTATATGTTAGATTGGCTCAACTCAAGTTCATCTATGAATCCTGTGAAAACTCTTTCCAGTATTTACGCTTGCTCTGACCAGAGACTTCCTAAACTCAATCTTGTAAATCGTATAGGACTACTCCTTTCTATCAAGATTGATAGATTTTATTGGGTGCATCCTACTCCAAACAGCGAATCTGAACCTATAATAGCAAATATACACAGCAAGAACCCGAATGGTTAGGGACCAAAAAAACGTATAATCAAACTAAGTAGCCTCACTACGAATAGCCAATATACTATAGGTCAAAGGATCTGTCACACCACTGCAGCATCGAAAAAGCACTGATAAGTGAGTAGATATCTAAGTGGTTTCTCGTGTTGGTCACGCTCAGTGTAGGTTGTTCTCTAACAACTATCTGTACTTTCACCCCAATATCTTTAGACCGCAGACTCGAGACTCATTTGTATGAAAGGGAGGTGATCTATGCACCAATCTTGAATGGATTGATCACTGTCCTCTATGACGATCCTACGATCGAAAGTATTTAGAAATTAACTACTAATGATGTATGTCTTAAATTCTCAATACCTTAAGAATATACAAAATCATCTTTGTTAATTTCTAAGATAAATCATGGACACATACAACATGATTGGTAATAAAAATTGTTTGACAAATATAAAAATATGTCCTAGAGAAAAATATATATTAACCAAGATTGGCTTCTAGGGTATACATCTAACAGAGTCAACCTTAGAAGAGCTTGAGACAATCCTAGGATAGATTGGGTCAACTCATGAAGATGGCAAGCCGACACTCTCAGAAAAGATAGAATGTCGGATTTTTAGATCCTGAGGCCGAGTCGACTCCTAAAGTGGTTGAGTCGACTCATGGACAACTCGAGTTGACTCTAGAGGAATTTGAATTGACTCCGACACAAGGAAGCTGTGACGGCTAGTTTTTATGGACTTCTCCAATGGGTATTTCTCCACTCTAACAGCTAGTCCAAGTATCTCAATGGTCAAAACTCGTTCTTCAGTCAATTTCAAGCTTACGAAAGGCTAGAAAATCATTTAGGAACAATAATCAAGAGGATTAAAGAGTGAAATACTCAAATTTGTAAGAGCTTTTAAAGAATCCAATTCAACCCCTCCTTAGGTTGCTAATCTTTTTAGGCAATATTTTTTAAAAGAGCGAGTCTCATAAAAATACTATAGAGATAGTCATACAAAAGGAAGATCATTCCTTTCCATGTGGACATCTCCTTTTATTTATGCAGGTATCTGCTTGCAACTAAACTTTTAGGTTTCATGTAGGTGCATGCATATTTGTTATGAGTAAATTATGTTGACCAGCATTTGTTTTAAAAAGAATTAATCCCTATGTAGTTTGATCCTTTTTGCTTTTTAGAGAAGAATATGCTGACTAGACTACTGATTTTTATACGGATTTTTAGACTAGATGTATAAATTTAATTGATATTTATAAATTGATTAACAAATCCATTTTACTATTGCATATTTTAATCTTTTAATCGAATATATTATTATTGTTTAGAGCGCTTAATATGCCGTATATATTTTAAAATTTGTTGTGTCTAATTTAACTTTAGAAAAACATAGGCATTGGTAGATACTGAATCGTTGATCTAATAATTGACTAAATTTGCTGATATTTATTTAGTCATAATTTTACCAAAGATTAGATACATTTATTGATATTTTGCTGTGGATATGTTAGAATTATGACTTATTATCATTGACTCTTGAGAAATAAATTCATTTGGAACTTTCTCGGGAGAATACTCCCACAAAGATAGCATTTAGCACAATTCGATGTAAAACTTTTGTTATAAATATTCTATTATCTATTTTTTAAAAAATAATTTTATATTTTCTGTCCACAGAATCACCACTGGTACCCCCAGCAAAAGAGCTCCACACTAGGTAATTTAATTTTAGCAAAAGCCCATTGTAACATACCAAAAATTCCACAACAAAATAATGTAATATTTATTTTTTTAGCACAAGTGAGGACATAATGCCCAAGAAAATTAATATTTATATAAATTTCTAGAATAAAATTATATACTGTATCTTTTAGTTGATAAAAAATTTGATAATGTGTATTTTTTCACATTTGAAATAACCCTGCTGCGTAGCACACGTCCCGCAGTAGTTATCATTATTAAGAAAACTAAATTCTATGAAATTGACTAGACATTTGAGCTCTGGCTTACATTTTATGATGCTAAAAATGGATCCCGGCGAGTAATGAAGAATTGGAAGGATATTTAAATTAAAATTGATAACTACCATGAGAAGTGGGTTAGTGGCCATAATTAACCAGTGCATGTAGTGGACTGGATTCCAAACATTCCCCAATAGTTTTTAATCAAGAGAGTGAGGAGTATAAAAGGGAAATAAATAAAGAAAAGAATGACCCTTCAAACAATACATAAATATACATTCAAATTTATGCAGTTTTTCTACCAAAAAAACATAAATTTGAATGTATATTTTATTTTTGCAATATTTCCTTCATTATTTTGTTAAGGCTTGTTTGGTTGGTGGGATAAATTCTCCCTCATCGGATGTTAATTCTAGAAAAGTAATTCTTGAGAATATGATGCTTGGGAAATTAGTTTTGGCATATCTATTTAATCAAAGAAAGTGGCACATTCCAAAGTGCCTTATATTTGGTTGAGTATCTACTTTCCTAGAATAGCTACATAAAATATCTATTATACCCTTAATAAAAGAAAACTTTACCACATTCTATTCATGGCTTAAAGGTTTACTTTTGAAACAAAAAGGATCTCAATTCTCTTTCTATGGAAAAGCCAAAAATCTATATCTCACGTGGATTTTTCTTTCTCATAAAATATGGGGAGTTTATTTCTATGAAAATATAACTTTCCAATCCCTCTCCTTTGAAAACTCTAAACAACAAATGGGGTTCCTTCATTTTCTCATTGATGACACCCCCCTACCTTGAACCAAATGAATCAGCTTATCGGTAGTTTATCAGTAGTTTAGGTAGCATTCCAGTAATTAAAAATCCTTAAAGACTAAGGGCACTTATGTTAAAAAATATATCCTAAAGTCAATTGTTGGATGATTGTGCTCTTTGTAATTTGCATATAAATTATGAAGTAATAAAGTTATTTAGTATTTTTCATCATAAGGTGTACATTTTCCTTATAAGAACTCTTGTATTATGATGAAGTCCTTAGAACTATATGACAATCGATAAAAGAAGATTTATTGAATAGTTCTTAAATATGTTTGCGACCAAATGATACGTTATTAAAAGACGATGATGTTTATTAAGTGTAGGTCATTGTGTGCCATATAGGTTGATCGTCCTCTTAATCAAGGAGTGTGAAGACAGTGGTATGGTATATAGGTGAAATGTAGGAGTATATCATCACTAAATAAGTGACTCACCTACAGAGTGCTTTGCTGTCAAGAGCTGCTCGTGAAGAATATGGGCATAAGTGTCCCTCCGATCTGAGATCACCATGGTGACTTGCAAGAAACTCACTGTGTTTTGGTATCGGACTACCTGAATTTCTAATTCAGTGATGGAAGATTTTAGACACAATCAAGTACTTATAATAGTCGGTGTGTGAATCAAGATGGAATTCACCCTCTGTATTTCAAGAGTTGATGCATCACTGTATTTCAATTGAGTAAGATTTTGACCAGAACAATTCATGTGATGGGTTACAGGATTTGAAAAAATTGAAATACAATGCGGTAACTAATCCAGGGTTGACCGTTAAATCTTAGGTCGTTCTGAGCATTCAGGATCAAAGGGATGAATTATGTGGTAACCATATTTCATGATTCTTGAGTGTTGCCTTGCAAACATTCGACCTATCTGGATGTCAGAAACCATTGCTAGATGGTAATTTTGATTAGTACAGAAAATAAGAAAGGATTGACCTAAGTTTATGTATTCAATTTGAAAGTATGTGACTTGATTGAACAAATAGATTAATTAATTAAGAATTAAGTTAAAGGTCATACGGGATTAGACAAGTTGACTATGTCTAGCTAGTACTAGACATGAGGTTCAGGTTTAATTCCAAGGATGATGATGATCTGATCAATGATCCAAGAGATTTATGAGAGATTGAATTTATATCTTAATTAATTTTAGATTAGATATGATTTAATTAAAATTAATTGAGTTAAAAAATTAAGTTAGATTTGGATCAGAATTTTAATTAGATTAGGATTGACAAGCTCTTTGAATTTGATTCAAATCAGGTTCGAATCGGATCCAAAACGAGTCAAATTTGAAGCCAATAGGTTTAAAACCAAAGAGTCCCAAATAGCTGGGACTCTCTCTCTTAGATTGACTGACTAAGGAAGAGAAGAGGCACTAATTGTTGGATTCTAATTACGTAGTAGAATATAAATTTAAAAATTTTAACATGCATATCAAAAGCTTTAACAATTAAAACTATCCAACTGAAACTCAAACTCTAGAATTATCTTGTAGATGTTGATCAAACCAAACCAAGCTTGCAAAGAGTTAAAAACTCATACTTTCTAAATAAGTAATATGGTAAGAAGGTGATCTCCATAAGACTCCAAAGTACAAATCCTCCAACGGTGATCCCCAAGGAAGATGATCAAGATCTTTCCCAACCAGTGCAGTGCTGCAATCTTTTCTTCACAAGAGTGCTACCAACTTTCTTCTTGAAGAACAATCGCACCAACATCCGTTTGCCTTCGATTCCTCTACTAGGACTACGCCAAGAGAGTTTTCTCTAGAAATCTCACAATCTAGGATTTGATTTTATACTCCAATAATAAAAAATACAAACCCTAGGACAAGTACACCAAACTTGCCTTTTTTCTCACCTCTTTTCTTTCTATTTTTTCCCTCAATTTTCTTGTCTTTTTCCTCTAATTTTTTTCTAGCTTTTTCTCTCTTATCACATGCCTAAACACCAAAGTTTCTCAACCTTTATCCTATAAGAGGCATGCCATTTAAATAAGGAATGAAGGGATGGCTAGAAGTCCCAAGGGGTGCCAACTCTTGGCACTCCACTTCCTTCACATAGAGAATTAATTCTCTAATGAATTAAATGGCACAGAAGAGCCTTCATATAGAAGGACTCTTCCTCTTTTGTGCCCCATAAATTTCCCATATTTATTTGGTGTGTGATTTTAAGGAAACTGGTGGAATAAGAAAGATTGTTAAGAGTCTTAAAGAAGAAGGACTCTCCTTCTTCCTTAACGCAAATAAGGGTGGGCAGTATTTATTTAGCATGGATAATCTGATGGCATGGAGGAGTCCTTCTTTACTTGAAATACTTTCATGTTAGGTAGGAACCAATTAATTTAGACCTAATCCAATTAGGTCAAAGACAATAGGTTTGGTTTAGCTCAAATATTTTGAACTTAATCTAATTGAAAACTTGGGTTAAGACAATATGCTAACATATCAAATTATCCCTTAGAATTTACATTAAATCCTAAATAAATTAGATCAAGATCAAATCTCAAAGTATGTGATCCATTGGGTTCCAAATATAGCCAGTAGTGGACTCAGGATCTTGACCTAACCCTAATCCGATTAGACTAGGTCTGCCCAATTGCACCAATTGTTGGGTTTCGATCACCAGTAAAATAAATTTTAAAATTTTAAATAACTATATCAATAGCTTTATAATTAAAACTATCAAATCGAAACCTAAATCCTAGAATCACCATGTAGATGTCGAACAAAATAAAAACAAGCTTGCAAAGAGATAGAAGTTTATACCTCCTCAAAAGAGCAATCTGGTATGACGGTGATCTCTATGAGACTTCAAAGTAGAAGCTCTCCAATGATGATCCACACAAAAGTTGGTCAAGATTCTTCTTAACTGGTGCGTTGCCACAGCCTTTTCTTCGTAAGAACACTGCTGGCTTCGAACTCGAAGTATGATTACACCAACACCCAGTCGCCTTCAATTTTGCCAGGAGAATCACACTAAGAGAACACTCTTTAGAAGTCTCACAATTTAGGATTTGATTTGGGCTCTAATATTGGAAATGTGTCTCAAAGCCAATCGTTAGATGATTGT